>JAVQJY010171630.1:0-12624 GCA_036025375.1 Retropinna semoni | reverse complement strand
TAATATACAAAGTTATATATTTATAACTTTTAATACTGTAGTTTATCAGCAGCGAGATATGAAGAGTAGTTAGAAGATAGCTTATGTTAGCACTTACAAAATCCTACAAAGCAAATTATTTGACAGGTATGACATAAAAAAAATGAAAAGGTTTCAAAAGATACTCAGGTCTTTTTGTTACAAAAAGGCAATTCTCTTTAACAGTGTAAAGACTCTATGATAAGGTGCTAACTAAGAAAAAGAAGCAGTCAGTGACTTTATGAATTCTGCAACACCGGCACAGAGCAGAAGACAATCTACAAGACAACTCACAGAACACAGGACCTAGATATAGGACCTGACCTAAATGGACCCTAGACCACGGCTCCTCCAACACCGTTAGAGACTGGGCGTGAGCAGAAGCGCTTCTGGCTTTCACTGGCCTCTGATTGGCTGCTGGAGACGGACACTGCGTCTCCCGTTCACCGCGGATTTTAAGACGGGTTCTGGGGTTCGTTTAGGACTTGACAGTACTAATGACACGGTATTTTAGTCTGACACATAGCTCACCAACATAACTCTACACCACAGAATCAACACAAGGCCAAATGGGGGGACATTAAATCCCTTCAACACTCCCATTTGTGGTCTCTCTTTGTTTCGATTGGACCAAATAAAATAGGCGCTTGTGTATTGTTCTGCCTTGGTTACAGTTAAGCATTAAATGTAGAAAAGGTGATTTAATTTGAAAAGGCTTAACCAAACTATTACACAACATCACGTTAATAACAGTTTTTTTCTAAGTTCATTTTGTAGAGATAGATGATTAAAGCCATCGACTGTGCAATATGTACATTTCTAATGTTCTCTGATTATGCAGTGGTCCTTCGTAAGGCTACAGTCCAAGACACACAGGCCCGACCTCTACAAACATACACACACACACACGCGCACACACACACACACACACACACACACACTCACACAGACACACACACACACACACACACACACACACACACACACACACACACACACACACAGACGCACACACACACACACTCACACAGACACACACACAGCATTCGCACACAGACAAACAGGCCTGCCCATGTGCAAATTATAAAAAAATATTCCGAAACAGCAGCCTGTGAGGGGAGGAGACGTCCCTCCTCAATGCTGCTTCTGCCTGTCAGAATGCGCTCACACAGAAGGCTCCCAACGTCAAACTTCACAACGTCCTAAAACAATCTCACATGAACTTGATTAAAAATCGGATAGAGGGGATTCTGTGTGGTTGTGTTCTTCCATACACATGAAAAAACAAAACAACGCTGACTTCAGATTAGATGTTATCCCCCCCGAAAAAACTGGTTAGTGATGTGCCGTTACCAATCATGTTAGGAACTGGAAGGCAGTTTTGAGTGCCGGTGTGGATCTTCAAGCTTAATATCCTCTCCTCTCCTCCCCATGAAACATGCCCCCGGGCACTGGGGCGTCCGTAGAACCCCCACGCCTGCAGCCTTCCTCCAGCCCTCCTCCAGCCCTCCTCCAGCCTTCCTCCAGCCTTCCTCCAGCCTTCCTCCAACCTTCCTCCAGCCCTCCTCCAGCCTTCCTCCAGCCCTCCTCCAGCCCTCCTCCAGCCTTCCTCCAGCCCTCCTCCAGCCCTCCTCCAGCCCTCCTCCAGCCCTCCTCCAGCCCTCCTCCAGCCCTCCTCCAGCCTTCCTCCAGCCCTCCTCCAGCCCTCCTCCAGCCCTCCTCCAGGCTGGCTACAGCGGAGCTCCGTGGCGTTGAGGAAGGACCCCGGCTCCTCACAGCAGTCCGCTGGGCATGTTGCTGTTCTGCCACCTCAGACAGGTGGTCTTGGAGTGCTTGTAGAGGTGGGAGGACTGGCTGAAGCGCTTGCCACACTTGAGGCAGGCGTAGGGCTTCTCCCCGGTGTGGACCCGGATGTGCTTCTTGCAGTCCGTCAGCGTCAGGAAGGTCTTGCAGCAGATCTTGCAGGCGTACTTCCTGGCGCCCTCCACGACCAGGACGTTGTGCTCCGACAGCGCCTTCTTGCACTTGGAGAGGACGTCCGCAGAGGCCCGCGTCAGCTGGGGGGGGTGGGGGTGGCTCCCGCCCTCGTAACCCCCACTCCGGTTCAGCAGAAGAGGACCCCCCATGGAGGTGGAGGTGGTGGAGGAGGAGGAGGAGGAGGCGTCCTGGAGGAGAGCCCCCACCACCGCTCCTCCTCCTCCTCCTCCTCCTAGCCCGCCTCCATCCCCCAGCAAGCCGGCAGACATCTTGGGAGCGATGCGTCGGTAGCCGGGGAACCCCAGCGAGGCCGCCGCGGAGCAAGAGCCCCCCCTGGTGGCGCGGACCAGGGAGTGCAGCCCCAGGCTGGAGCGCTGGAAGTCCAGGGAGAAGGGGTCGACCCCGCCCCGCGGGCTGACCAGCCCGTCCTGAAGAGGGCGCAGGAAGAGGGAATCGGCGTCGGCGAACGCCCCGCGGCTCTCTCCTCCGAGCAGGTGGCCATTGGACGAGGGCCGCAGGAAGGAGGACGAGGCCGGGCCCGACGGGGGGTGGGCCGGCGGCTCCGGTCCCAGCAGGAAGTGACGCGCAGCAGCGTCGCCGGTCGTCGTGTTCGGGAGGTCGTCGTCCCTGCGGCCCAGGCCGGCCCCACCAAACACCTTGGCACTGAGGAAGCTCGTGATGCTGAACCCGGACTTCCCGTCCAGCCCGTCGCTGCACCCGAACCCCCCGCCGCCGCCCGCGACACCACCACCTCCCCCACCCCCACCCGACCTGCCCAGCCCGGCCTTGAGCAGGAGCTGCTCCCTGGGCAGGAGCGGGCCCGAGCTGGGCTGGGGGTCGGAGGCGGAGCTGCGGTCGCTGCTCTCGGGGCTAAGCTCCTGCTCCTCCTCCGCCGCCGCCTTCTCCTCGTCCCGCCCCCCGGACTCCGGTTGGTCGCTGAGGCCGCTTCCCTCCGCCTGGGAGGTGACGTCACTGGTCTCGTCGACCGGCTCCGGGGAGCTGAGAGGCTCTCGCTTCACCACCACCTGGGGAACGGCGGGGAGAACGGGAGAGGCACGTGTCGGAGAACGGGACATGGAGATTGGTAGAACGCTGAGAGGTATATCAATGCTTTCAATGATGTTGATAGACTGATACGGAAATGAGCGTGCAATATTATAATGATGCAGTATATTGTGCGGGGACAAAGGACGACGCGTGTAGCTATGTACCTACCTTCTGCTCTTGTCCGTCCTCCTCATCTTCCTCCTCTGTTACTTCTTTTATCTTCATCCCCCCATTCCCTCCATCCAGGAACTCCTCCTTCCCCATCCCTCCCTGCACGAGTCTAGGCTCCTCCCCTTCGCAGCGACCGCCGTCAGATTGACTGGGCATCTGCGGGTCGTCTTGAGACACACCTCCTACAAAGCCGGCGATCGCATCCAAGTTAGACTCCTCCCCCATCTTGTGGGAGTCAGGGGAGAGAAGCCCCGCCTCCTCTCCTCCTCCACTGACCCCTCCCTCCCCCATCAGAACCCCAGAGGGCACCGATGGACGGGGCCTTTGTCTGGGCCTGTCCTCTGATTGGCCCAAGGAAGGCTTCCGCTTGTGAAAGCGGCGAATGGGGAAGGAGGCCCTCTGCTCGACCGCGCCAGCCCCCGCCCCAGCCCCGTCCTCCTCCATCCCACCCAGGGCTGAGCTCACCAGGCTCAGTCCCAGTTGCTGCAGGAGGAACGAGCGCTGAAGCCTGGATGTAGCCGCGTTAGCCGCTAAGCTAGCATCGTCTGCTGCCAGGCTGGAATTTCCATTCAGGTTAGCGTTAGCCTCTAACCCCGCTACTTGCTGCCTGTGCCTCTGCTGGTCTATCTGAGCTTGGTGGTGGTGGTGGGAGGGCCGGTCAGAGGAGGAGGCCGGGGGGGACATGGGAAGCGTGCGGGTGGTCAGGTAGTGCTTGCAGGCCTTGACCACACCGTTGAGGTGCAGGTGTGAGGCAGCCAGGAGGATGTCCATGACGTTGCTCTCACCCAGCATCAGAGTGGAGGTGTACATCATGTCCACCAGGGCGGCGAACGCCTCGGCAGTCACCACCTGTGGAGAGAGAGAGAGAAGAAGAAGAGTTTGTTTCTGCCATGTGATTGTAGGCGGCAGCGCATTCACAATTTACGAAAACGCTGACGTGTACAAAGGATTCCAGCTATCGCGTTCATCCCACGCGGAAACGGCATCCCTCTCCTCATCCTCACCTCGCTGTCCAGCTGGATCATGTTCATGCTGGCGTCTCCCTCGGCGACGGTGAACAGCGCTCTGAAGTGGGTGCTGCACGCCGCAAGCACGGAGCGGTGGGCCTTGAAATGGCGGCTGCCCACCACGATGACACAGTCGCACAGCTGGCCGTGCACGCGCTGGTAGTTCAGCTGCTGGAAGATCTGGTCGAAGTGGCCCGGGAAGTCCATGACCTAGGAGAGGGGGGGATTGAGGGGTATTGAGTGATGGTAGAAAGATGTGTGCAGGAGGAGAGATTTTAGAAAGGGACAGAGAGAGGTAAAGAGGGAGCGAGGGACGAACTGACGCTTGGGGACAGGAACAGTCAGAGATAGAGTTGAAGTAGGGTCATAGCATTACAATTAATGTCTCCCGGATGTCACATGGATAGGCTAATTCTAACACGTCCAGTGGGGATTCATCAACACATTTAGGAATTTTAGCTCATCTGCAAAGTCTATGTAACAAGACCATGCACGTGTAAATATTGAAAACTATGTGATTGACTTGGTTCATATTACTAGTGCCGGTTAAACAAAATAATAATTTTTGGGGCATAACGTTAACTGGCAGTCCGTGTTGAACTGCCCATATGTTTGGAAAATCATCATAATCACAATTATAGAAGACTAGACTACCTTGAATGACCCAATACGACTTAACTTTCACATTTGCCATTTGCGGTCAAGTTTCCCCTTGAAAGACCTCATTAGTTAGCTAGCTAGCTAACCAGCTAGCTAACCGGGCTAACGTCTTCAACTAGCTAGAATGTTAGCATAGCTAAATGGCTAACACCAACAAAGAAAAAGAAATAACAAACAAACACATTGCCGGGTTAAGGATCAAAGGAGACAAGCGTTACCTTGAACGTACTCTGAAACCAGGTCACGACTGACCGACTGTCTGCCAGCTACCTAGATAGCTAGCAAGACAAGAACGGACCGCCGACTCCAGTTCAACTAGTAGCTAGCGATGTTCAACTCAAGCGCGGCCGCGTTATCCAACTTGCTATCCCCGGCCCCAGGGTCGCGTTGACAAGGAGAAAATAATTTGCCAGCGTGTTTAACGTTCAGTAAAAGGTTGTATTTAGCTATGTAGCCAAGACAGGATTTGTAATATGAAATCATGCTCGTTGTCTAGCCATCGATGTCTTGACGCTTTCTGCCGATAAGCTGCAAGGTGTTGTGAGCTTGGTCACCCTAAGGACAGTGCAAGGCACATAGCAGTTAGCACTTGTAGAAGGGCGGAGGTTGGTACTGAATACAGACAGTTTGGGCATGGTTGCCTTGGGCAACCTATCCCTATGTGATGGTTTGTGGCAGCTCCAGGGCAATGCCTTTAACAAGTTCAGTGTCTGTTACCAATAAATTACACCCAGCAAATATAAATGTGCCGACAGACTTCTTCTTTCTTCTTGATTAGCAACAAATCAAAAATGTTTTTATTTTATTTTACAACAATCACTGATATCTCGTATCTGCTATGCCGATAATCGAACAGACTGACGTGTACATTTTGTAGACATTCTGCTGGTGACTGTTGTCTTTCCCAGACACAATAGGTGGCGGTGTACTCCCATGTCCAAATCGAGGTGGAGATTTTTTTTTCGTCTTTTTCTCTTTTTTCTCAATTTAAGCGTTGCAATACAATTTCTAACCACTCGGTGTCGCTGTGGGCTAACGCCTTCTTTTCTATTGTGGTGGTGAGATAGTGACAACAAACATGGACGCCACATGTACACTCGAATGCTGCGAGGAGGAAAGAGAAGCAGATAAAGCAGTTATCGGTAAGTATTACAGTAATTTTTTTGTATTTACAAAATATCTTTAATCTACAAACAGATTTATTTTGAACCCATGGTCAATGGCGTGTCACCGTGAAATACTTATTAAGGTTGCACACGTGGGTACCCTATTGCCCGATGACTGACAGTTCTATCAGAACCAATAATTAGGATCTTGATTCCGCAATAAAATGATTTAACGATATGATTGTGAACGAAAATAGAAACCTCAACAACTTCTGTGTATGTTTACCTCAGTTCAGTTTTCTAACGGAACTTTGAAGAACACAGATAAGCTGGACTTCGCCTTCTACAAGCACGTAGACGATAGCAACCCAAGGAAGAAGAGCAGACGCATATTGGTGAGAGACGACGCCTGCGTGCCTTTCTTGAGTGCAATAGTGAAGAACTGCCTTCACCTCTTTTTCAATCCACTCTCTCTCATCTCTGCTTTCCAGGTGGCAGAATCAGACAGACTCTCATATGTAGGGAATAACTTTGGGGCAGGATCCTTAAAATGCAACAACCTTTGCAAGTAGGTGTCATCTTTGCCCACATCTTGAGTTTAACTGTTCTACCCCTTCCTCATGTGGACCATTGACTGATTCACATTCTCAAGAGGACACGCATTCCGTTGTTAATAGATGTTGTGAATCTCTGTTGGCAGATACTACGTTGGGGTCTTGAACAAGGAGACTATGAAGATGGAAGTGCACAACGCCCAGCTCTTCAACCTACTGCCTGTCATCCTGGGTAACAGAGGAAAAAAAACAAGCACAAACCACATCATCATATGGGCTGAATTCAAGAATACAGCGTCGTTGTCAATGATGTTCCATCTGGTTTAAACTGGCTTTCATTCCGGTCTATGGATCCTCTGTTTGAGGAGTGTGTGTGAGGTGTAGTAGAATGTTGCGAGGTGTTTGTCATAGCAGTGGTGAGGGTAACGTGGGTACCTGTCTCTACAGGGGAGTCCATGGCAGTGGCTGAGTCGACGGGTGCCAATCAAACTTACAGAGAAAAGGTAGACACACACACTTCCCTCTCAACACGTAGCATATATGTATCGATTCATTTGTAATACTAAACAAGAATAGAAAATAAACGTACGTATGCGTTTTATCTGTGCTTCTACTAAGTGGTCAATAGACTTTTGACAATACGGCAGTCTCTCATTAACCCCTTCCCCTCTCTGCCAGGTGGACTCTCTGATTGAGGCCTTCGGCACCAACAAGCAGAAGCGAGGCCTGAACTCGCGCAGACTGAACCAGGTGGGCAGTGAGACCCTGCAGCAAGCAGTGGCCAAGGCAGCCCACAGCGTCATTGACCAGAAAGGCCTTGAAGGTGAACACTCCTGTCCAACTCACCATACTAACTTAACACCATTAACTCTGTGTTAGCGAGACTCTGGACTGGCTCAACACTACCAAGTCTACACTACTAACTCACAAGTGGATTCATTCACCACATGGGCCTTAACACAACAATTAAACACAAGACCATTTCCATGCATTCACAACCTTTAAAACACTAACATTCTTCTACTCCCTTGTTTGCTCCTTGCCCTCTCCCTCCCTCCTTGTCACCCCCATCTCTTTGCCCTCACTACTTTTTTGTCCATCCTCCTTCCTCTTTATCTTCCCCCCCCTATCTCCTTCTCCTCCTTCCTACCTCCTTACCCTCCTCCCCAGCTTTGAAGCAGGAAGTGGCTCAGACCGAGTCCCAGACAGAGGTGGCTGCCTTCCTGCCTCCCTGTTACCCGGACGCCACCTCCCCTGTGGACGTCTATCCCTTCGATGACCGTATCCTTCACATGCTATCTGGTGCTGTGTGATGGATGCACTATGTACATACTCCCATTTTACGTGTGTGTGTGTGTGGGTCCTTTATCTACGCCCCAGTGCTAACACCATCAGAGTACAGCGCTCTAGGGGAAGCTGGGTCCAAGATGGCCGCCTGCTCCCCGATGGAACTCCAGAAGATGAGGGAAGACGGAGGGTAGGAACAGCCGAACCCCTAAACTAGTGCTCCACCCTCAGCCTACACCATACATAAACCCCCAGTCATACACCACCCACTCTAACATGCTATCATGCTAAGTGGCAAATATACAGGGAAGTGTTTTTAGATAGGTAATATTCAAACTATACCAGAATGGATAATTCCATGCGCCTGATGTGTGTGTGTGTGTGTGTTTGTGTGTGTGTGTGTGTGTGTGTGTGTGTGTGTTCTAGGAATCTGTGTGTGGTGAGGCTGCTGGAGAGACTGCCCAGAGAGGGCGATGCCAGGGACAGACTGGCACGCTGTGCCTACTATCTGAGCCTGCTGATCAAACTGGTCCGTGTCAGAATGGTCACGCGCAAGTGTGAGTATTACGCTTGGGTGTGTGTGTGTGTGTGTGTGAGACAGCTGAAGTGTGTGAGACTGACGACCCGCTTGCTTGTTTCCAGTCGGCCAGGAGGAGGGCTGCCCGCGCATCATCCAGAACAAGCTGATGAGGACCTTCACCGCGGAGACCTTCAACAACGGCAGGTAGTTACTGAATCGATCCCCCATTTAAAATATGCCCTCCTTTCCCCTGCCTCATCCACCTTCAGAAGCAGTGGGTAGTGTTTGTTTAAACATGCTTCATTCTTCACAACCACTGTTCTCTCTCTGTCTCCAGGGTACAGAACATGGTGTCTTCGTCCATGCGCGTAAAGGTCGCCGCCCACTGCCTGGCCTTGCTGCTACACATGGGTCACATGACCGCCGACCTCACACTACTGCACCGCGACCTGGGGGTCACCGAGAACAAGTGAGCAGCCGGGTCTAACACACACACACACACACACACTCTCACACTGGTCACTGGGATTATCAGGGATCATAATAAAATCGCAAACTTAATTATAACTTGCATGAAACGTATTGGGGAAGTGAGCTGCCGGAACATTGTAAATTGTAATGCCCCTCCCCCATCTGTCCTGTAGGATGCTGGAGGTGGCCAAGTCCATGGGGCTGACGCTGAGCCGACCTCCCCGAGGGAAAGGGGACGAGGCTGGGCACATGGACGAGCACAGACTGGCCTCTCTGGAGCTTCCGCTGGTCAAATATGAGCAGCTTTTTGATCTCAGGAAACGCAAGAAGATGCGTTAGGAGAGAAGAGAGGGAGGGAGAGAGAGAGGGAGGGATAGATAGAGGGATAGATAGAGGGATGGATGGATGGATGGATGGAAAAGATGTTGACCTGACGGAAAAATGAGGTGAGGTGGTGGTGATAAGGAGTAAGGCGACTATACTTGGACATTGTTTTTCAGATGCATTGTGTACAAAACAAATAAAATGGACCTCGTGATGTACAATGTCATGCCATTCACTCGAGCTCGAGTTCTTCCAGTAACGGGACGTTTCTCTGCGATAATGAAAAACATCGATATTTATATTGTATAGTAAAACGTATAGGCACATCTGTACACGTTAGGTATTGCACATTTCAAAGCACGGTTTGTGGCCTGGTAAACCCAGAGCCCTCGTTAAGCTCTCATGGACTGTGGGATCAAGCAGGTGCAGCTCATACTCTGCATTACTCAGGGGGGGATCCGTTTCAAAACCAGGTCAATGAATCAATATAGTGTATTCAATATCCCACCACACCCATTCTTCCTGCAAGGCACAGCTTTGACGTAGTGGCAAGCTGCCGAGTTGTGCTTTCTGAAACCGGCTCCCGTTCGCGTCACATCTTCACATTCTCCGTCAGAGATCAGCTAGCTTTAGCAGCGGGTACACTGGACTTCCACATGAAGCTAAGCTAAGTGTTCCATGTGATGGCTAATTCTACACACCGTCCCAAATTACATTGTTTATATGCAGTATGAAGTTGATACAAATAGGGATATAAGTTTGTCCTGTGCTTCAGTGTGCGAAAACAAAAGACTGCCCATTGTATCTGTGTGCTATATTTGTAAAGATGGCATAGTTCTTTGTGCAGGCTCTGCAGGGTCTTGCAGCCAAGGAGTTCTTTACGTTTGATACATTGACACTGGTTCCCTAGAAGTATTTAAAAAAAGGTGCGGTAGCTCCATTCTACTCTGTCTAGTTCCTTAAAAGTCCATTCAAGAACCTTCCGGGCTCAGAATGTGTTCTGGAGCACAGTCGTTAGACAGCCATTCTAGATTGCTGTGAGGTCCCTGGTTCTAGCATTCCGCGTAACATTTCTCCCCCGCCCCCCCCCCTCCACCCCTCCACCCAACACCCAGTCTGTGAACCGACCCCTGGGTGATGTCACAGGCCCCCCCGGTCCAGCGACCGCAGGGGGCGAGAGAGGGAGCGCTCACAGGATGGAGCAGAAGATGCTGCCGTTGTTATGGCAACCGCTCTCCACGGTGGCGGTGATCCTCGTGGTCATTGAGATGGCGAGGTGGGAGGGATGGCGGACGGGGGGGCCCGAGGGGGGGTCCGCCACAGGCCGAGGGGGAGGGTTCTCTAGGGTCCAGGGGAGGGCTGAGGGTGAGCTCCTGCCAGATGAGAGAAGAACTTTAGTAGCCCAACAGGACACCATGATCCCCAATCAGATTCCTACATCTCAGACTAACTGACCAACTTCATTCAGTGGTTTGACTCAGATCCATAAAGAATCTAACTAATCTAGGTGAGAAAAGCCTGGCTGATTAGTTTAACTTGGCTTCAGGAACGGGCCTTGGGGCAGCAGACTGTTTACATAGAAGCTGATTCAACATCAGTGCTGCTGATTCAACATCAGTGCTGCAGACCAACCAAACCTGTTCAGCTGACTGTTTACACAAAAGCTGTTGGGAGGGAGGGAGGAGGAGGTAGTCTACAGTGTCTAGGTACCTGTTGCTATGCTTCAGAAGGCTGTTGTTGCGCAGCACACAGCTCTCGTTGCCAGGGTCGCAGTGCAGCAGCGGTTTCGTGTTACCAGGGTGACCTTGGAAGAGCAGGTTGTCGTGGACGGCCCCTTTGGCGGGCCCCTGCACTGTGATGCCACACCCCAGAGCAGGCTGAACACGGTTGCGTAACACCTAGGGCAAACCACACAAACTCAACCGTGAAGGTAAAACCTCAATAGAACTCAGCTAAAAAAAAAAACAACAACAACAAATCAACCAATTAAAAGTAAGCGTGAGTGTTTTTCGTTTGGTCACCTTCACGTCGGCGCTGTCCATCACCCGTATCCCGTATCCACGGTTACCCACCACGTCGTTCTCTACAATCTGCCCGTCGCCGTGGAAACTGACGCCGTTGCCTCCGTTGTCGTACACACCGTTTCCCCGGAGCTCCACCCGGCACTCCCTGTCCACGGTGACTCCGCCCCGGCTGTTGCCGTGGACGCAGTTCGCGACAAGCCGGGTCAGTTGGCAGCTCTGCAGCACGGCGACTCCGGCTCCGTGGTTACCGTTGACAAGGTTAGCGACGACGTTCAACGGCTCACTGCTCTTCACATAGAGGCCAACCGCTAGGGAGAAGAGGGCACGCAGAAGGAGGAGGGAGAAACACAGAGAGACAGCAAAACATTACCAGAGGCAACAGAGGGAGAGGAGACAGAGTGACAGTTTCCCGTAGCTGCAAAACTTCTTATATTCGACTATTCTTATGTCGTACTCCTACCTCCATGGGGCCTATGCAGAATCTTCTACCTCCACCGTAAGGCCCATACAAATGACTCTACCTCCACCGTGGGGACCAGAGACAATCCCTTCCTCCACCGTGGGGACCATACAAATTCCCCTACCTCCACCATGGGGCCTACTGGGAGTCTCTTACCTCCATTGCGGCTCATGCAGTTGCTCTCTACCAAGGCCACACTGATGGAGCGTCGTGCAGAGAAGCGTTCGTCCTCGCTGTCTAGATCACTTTCCCAAGCCAGCAGTTCTCCTTCCTCGTTGAAGTTCTCTTGTCCTCCTCCTCCTCCTCCCCCTCCGCCACCTCTCCCTTCCCCCCCTCCTCCTTCACCCCCACCCCCATCTTGGTACCCCTGCCTCTGCCCTGCGCCCTCAGGGTCCTTCCGGCAGAACACGGCCAGCCCGTACATGCGGTTATGGGTAATGTAGTTCCCCAGCAGC
The DNA here is from genome assembly GCA_036025375.1 of Retropinna semoni. Classification (NCBI taxonomy): domain Eukaryota; kingdom Metazoa; phylum Chordata; class Actinopteri; order Osmeriformes; family Retropinnidae; genus Retropinna; species Retropinna semoni. Next base: position 543 of record JAVQJY010171630.1, on the reverse strand, counting down.
TGAGGGAGGCTGGAAGACATGACCCACACGCCACATCCTTTGTTACCTATGGAGAGCAGTTGAGAGAATCACTTACACACAAAAAAAAAAAACCTAAACAAGATCATCCCTGTTCTCAGAGAGGGACATCACAGATGTAAACAGGAAGTGAGCTCACAGTAGATGTGGTTGCCCTCGACGAGGCCCCGGCCCCTCTCCCCCACCACCACCCCGTCAGAGAAGCCGTGGCAGATGTGGTTGTTCCTCAGGACGGGGTCGCCCCCCCTCCGGATGTCAGCCCCCCCCCACTGGTTCTCTCTGATCACGTTCTCTGGGTTGAGATGAAAGTACGGATGGAGGGATTGCATTAAACGAAAGACAAATAGATAGACAGCGTGTTTTTTTTTTAATGAGTTTTTAATGTTGGGTCTGTGTGAGGCTTGGCTGTTTGGGCAGGCTCCGTTTCACGCACTCACCCACAATCATGCCTCTACCGTTCTCGTTCACAGCGATTCCTGCAGCCTGGCCCTGGAAGATGTGATTGCCGCTATGAAGGGGGGGAGG
>JAVQJY010168615.1:0-10888 GCA_036025375.1 Retropinna semoni | reverse complement strand
AAATTACCAAGTAAGTCAATCATTCCCTTTCCTTTCTGTCTCTCTCTCCAACTCTGTCTCCTTCTCTAACAAACAAAAAGATTGGATGATTTTTTTTCTATTTTGTGAATAGTAAACAGTTCATTGTTTTGCTTTTGTTCAAATACAATAATAAGCAGAAAGCCAGTGGCACTTCGAGAGCGGGTATTTTCCTACAGACCGTATCCTTCTCTGTTGTAAAGCATGACAAAACAATGAAAACCAATGTTTTCTGTGCATTGCTTGCCCTCCATAACCCAGGTGTTGTGGACTATTACAGTGTTAGAGCTGTCAAGTCCAGCTTTTTTTGATCCATCCTCTATTTTTTGGAAGAAAAAAAAAACAATCCAGCAAAGCTTTTCGTAAATTACGACAGGAAGAAAAAACAGCATATGTTCCCGTAAAATGATTTGTGTGTTGGCAGGCAGTGGCGTGTTGATCCTACAAGATTGACAAAGCTCAGATTGGGAAAAACATGTCTCTTTTTGATTGGCGTCTCGACAAAGCATTTGAAGGCCTGATCCTTCCTGCTTTCCCAGACATCTCTGTGTACACTGCGTGGGTTCCCCGCCGCCTGCCCGTGGGTCAAACTAATTCTGCTTTTGTTATATTCGAGGAAATTGCCACCGAATTGAAGTGCTAGTAGCTGAAGATTAGGGATGTGATCCTGAGGACCAAGGGCGACGAATGAATACAAAGGAGAATACAAAAGGGAATACAAAAGACATTACTACATGTCGTTGCCTTAAATTTGAGGCTTTACCATATCCCAACCAATAATCCCTGATTGTGATAACCCCAAAGGGTGATAACCCCATGGAGGGCTGGCTTCGGACAACGTGCCCGGTGCTCAGATAAAATCCACCCTCACTGGCTGTTTCAGTATTGTTGTCATATTTTAAGGGCTATAAGAAACCTGGCCAATGTGGCCTTATAAGAGTGGGACATTGTTAAACTAGATAAATCAGATGTGATTTTTATTGTTTTTATTATTTTACGCGCTGCTCTAAACATTAACAGTGGCATATCAAACTGTCTGTGAGCTGCAGGCGCTTGGTGGATGACCTGATGAGCTGATGAAAGATGGTGCTCTGGTGTCTGCACGGTGTTTTGTTATCACACAGCCACACTCTTGCCTCAGACACTTCAGGTCCACCATTGGTTTTATAAATTAAGACTAAGATACTCTGATTATTATTTCCAGTTGAGCACCTTGTGTACAAATCAAGTGTTCAGGAATGAACAGTTCAAAAATAAATGTATTTGTGACAATGAATTTACTCTTTGATAAACAATGTGTCTTTCCTTAGAATAAATTATGTATAGCTTTTTCTGCAAGTTTAACGCTAATGCTTTAAATGGGTAGGAATGTAGACTCTGACTTTATTCTTTCTTTTCTTTTTTTAACCAGATGGTTAAAAAAACTAAACAGGTGGCTAATTATATTACCACAACTTTGCACCTCTTTTGGAGACAGTAAAGCTCTAGAAGAAGTATCTCCAGCAGTGCATATGCTCTGTGTCAGATGGGTTTCACTCTCTCTCTCTTTCTCTCTCTTTTTTCTCTTTTGCTATATCTTCCTCATCTCCCGCTTTCTCACTCTCTTTTTTACAATCTTAGTCCCTATTTCTCTCCCTTTCTCTCCTCCTCTCTCCCTCTCTCCTTCACTCTCTCTCTCTCTGTCTCTGTCCCCCTCCCCCCGTCTCTTGCCCTTCCGTAATAACCAAATCAGTGGAGTGGAGGCAGCTTCTGAGATAATGAGGCACACAACCCCAGGGAGCAGAGAAAAGCTTAGAACTTTTAAAACACCATTTCCACATCCTGCAATGGGGAAGTCAAGCAAAAAGGAAGAAAAGGCAGGAGGTCATTTTAGAATACATACAGCTCCGAACACATGACCAAGGGCAGGATGAAGTCACACAGTACGGTGAATCACTGGACATGGTACAGCAGATAATGATCTATTTTTATCTTTCTACACCTTTACAAATATCACTCATGTAAAAGTACTTTAAAATCCATTTTACGTTCCGTACACAGTACTGTACCAAATGGTGGGAGACATCTCAGCTCAGCTTTCTATTTCACTTTTGGGATTTCAAATTCCACCATCCTGTCTTGGGGTTAAATCTCCATAACAACCTCATTATTCATAGCTGGGCCCTGAAACACTTTAGTTCAAGTAATGAGCCCTTACTGGTGAGTATCACCTTCTGGCTGAGGTTGCATAAAGAATACATCCTGATTGAAAGTACCTTGCAGAGATCTGTGAGTGTGTGTGTGTCTGTGTGTGTGTGTGCTTGTGTGTTTGTGAGGGAAGGAAGGAGCTAATACATGGTAAATAATGCAGATATAATTGCGCGAGTGGATGGTGTGGTTTTAATTTTGGAAAAAAAAAATAAAAAAATCCCTGACATGATCAGTTTGCCAAGAATGCCCGCCTGCCAATAGCATGCAACGAAATTATGATAATCACTTTCAGGGTGTTAAGTGTCTGTCTGCCAAGGCGTTTTTATCAGAGGGACATGGCAGCTGAGGAAGCTAACAATCCATGCCTTGCCTTGTGAACCAGTTGTAGAGGTATTCCCTTCAACGTCTTCAGCTGCACATACTTCTACTCCACAAACAACAGAGACCCTCTGCTAGGGCTTCATCCTCGGGGAGGTTTGGTTGAGCTTTGATATGCACTTAATTAGCAGAATCTGTCTGTTTAGTTAGCGTCCATTAGCACTAGCCTTCGTGTTCGTGTTGAGTGTGACGATGTAGTGGGTGGCCTGGCTGTTTGTGAGCTCCAGGAGTGTGAAAGCAGGGCCCACGCCTGCCACCTGTGTCCCAGCACAGCAGCTGTGTGACGGATGGCATGTCTGTCCAGCTCCAGGCCTCTCTGGAACCATGATAGATACCCTTACAAACACGACCTTGTTGTGCCTTGGGATACGGCTGCAAGCCTGTGGTGATAACAATTAGCCTGTCTACACATAGCTACACGCATGATATGTGTGCACACACACACATCCACTCGATCGAAATGTAGGTTCTTTATTCTTTTGCTATTGTGTACGCTCATACATACACACATATGCTAACCACATGTCCGCGTGTGCTCGCACACACAGACACACACACACTCACACACACACACACACGAACCCCATCTGAAAGTATGCTCAATCGACCATCTCTGGGTGCTGTCTCTTTCACTTAAGTATGTGCCCCATCATTTATTGTAGATGTGCCTTCTTGCCACACAGTGGCAGGCATAGCCACTCGCTCTCTTGTCATTAAAGAGCAGAGAGCAAGATACAGTGGGAAAAAAGTGGGGGTGGAAGAGAAGGAAAATGGAATAAAAACTTTTAAAAGACAGACGTGACAGCTTGTTGATAGATGAAGCAGAAAGAGTGAGAGAAACAGAGAGAGAGAGAACGAGAGAGAGAGTGAGCGAGAGAAGCTTAACACAGTGAGACACAGAGAGAAAGCCAGAGAAAGAAGTGGAGAAAACACATATGGATAAATAGGCACATAGAAAGAGCACGAGAGAGGTTACATCCAGAAAACGTGTATAAAAAGTGTAGAGGGGGCGGGGGGGGGGGTTGAGAAGCAAAGTTAAGAGTCTAGAATACAGTGAAATAGAGAGAGAGCATACCTGCTTTAATGAACCCTGTAGAGCTGTCTTGGCTCGGTGATTCGGCCCTCACCCCTGCCCCTCCTGTCAAGGCCACGTCAGGGTTCCACAGACCATCGGCTGGAGCTGCAGCATCCCAGCACTGAAACCCGCAGTATGGGTAAGAGCCTAGGCAATGACCTCCCTGTCTACGTCCCAGACACCCTCTCCTTCCCCTGCGTTCTTCACTCTCTCTCTCTGCACTGGAGAGAGAGGGGAAAGTAATGAGCATAGTTTTCAGGACAACTTTTACCGAGGGCTGAGACAAATCCATTAATTCCCCTTTAGAGATATGTGTCTTTAGGGGGAAGGAGAGGGGATATAGAGTGAGTCAGAGCGATAGAGTGGCACAGAGAGAGAGCACCTAATTCATCTTCGAGAGAAAAAAAGAGAGATAGATGTAGAAAGGGGGAGAAGGACGGACACTTATTAAGTGACATTTGCATCCGTGAGCGATGAGTGAGTTCTGAGGGAAAGAGGCAGAGATTGTGTGTGAGCATGTTTACGTGTGTGTGTGTGAGAGAGAGAGAGAGATCCTCTGATTTGATGACAGGTAAATGAGGTTCTGTCCTTCACTAAATAGTTGTCAGACCAGCTAGTGAGATTAATTAATGTTTGCTTCCTAAATCCCAATCCAAGCACTACCTAACGAGACACAGTGAATGCTTCTTCATTTGGGCTGTCAGCCTTACAAAGGGGAAAGGTAATCCTAATCAACGCTACAGAGGACAGCTTCTTCATCACAATTATAATGAGGAGCCTGGAGTGCCTGTACCCACGACACCTCAAACTAGGTGAAGAAAATAAAAAATCCATACCTTCTTCTACAAGCACTTGCAAAGCTGCTTCTGTACTTTTAGATATGAGTCCAGGTATGTTCTGCTTTAGTTCAGAGAATTGAAAAGATTCTTCACCTGAAAAGCACCAGGGAAATCTATGAATAGAGACAAATCAGCTTATCAGTGACAGTCTAATGTTTAAAATGGTGACAGATCGCAGCAATTGTGTCGGTTCGTGAGCTCCTATTTTTCCTCCTATTTCCTTTGGGTGGAGAAGAAATGCAATTCTAGCGTGTAACCACGGTGATTCAAGACAGATCATGTGTACCCTTTTTTGTTGTTGTCGTTCTCTTCTCAAGTGTGACTTTTATGTGTCCTGTCTTTAAAGCCTGGAACAAGGAAAAAACATTACCTTGCATATAAAATATATCTATTTTTTCTATTGAGGGATAGAATTATCTCCATGAAAAAGTTGATACTCTGAATGGTTTCCCATGAATATGAACGCTGTGTTTTCTTAACCAGTAATAAATACCACATCAAAACAAAGCAAACATTGGCGTATGGCACAATCAAACACACTTTGAAAAGCACCGCAGGGGCCATGCATCACGCTATTTTAAACCTTCCAGAACCCGCACAAAATATAAAGGAGATCCTCAAGGGAGGCAATAGTACAAAGGTTTGAAAACAGCTGCTACTTTTGTACGCGGTGCATTCACTGTTGTTTTTTTCCCTGCTCATATGTGACTGGGTAACAACAGTATTGTGTAATAACTCACCGCAGATTAGGAGTGTTAGGAACAATTGGACAAACCTCCATGAAGCTGGCCCTTTATTTTGTACAGGACTTTATGTTGTAATTCCACTCCTTGGTCTGTGAGTAGACACAGGAAACCCACTATTATTGGCACACAGACACTTTTTATGTGTTACGTATGAAGTGTATTGTATATGTTTGGATTAGTGTGTGAAGGGGATCACATGATCCAGATAAATCTCGAGGAACTAACCAACGTCTGTCAAAGTCAAACTCCTCCACTCCTCCTCCACAGCCAAAATCAGAATTGCTAGTCTGTCAATGGATCGCCTGTCGTGGCGTTCCAGCGGACAGATTACCTCCTGCTGTGCCGGAAGTGAGAGCGTGCTGGAAAGCATCCATCTCCAGCACCTTCCCACTGTTCAACATATGTTGCAATGGATCGGGCACCTGTTTCTCCCTCTCACATCTGTGCTGAACTCCTTCATGCAGTTATCCCAGAGACAGATACAGATGACAGTGTATCTTGAGCAGGATACTGGTGATGAATAGGTCTTCCGCCTATCTGAGTTGGTCCCTAAAGGGAGGGAGTGTGGGGAGATTTTGCTCTAACTCAGGCTCTCTTACAGAACCAGGCTGCCTGCTGAACAGAGAACATCCTGTCCTGACTAAATATACCAGCTTGTTGCATGTGAATTGTTCACAATTCTGTTTGTTCTCAGCTGTGACGATCTCTCTCTCTCTTTCTCTCTCTCTCTTTCTATTTCTTTCTCTCTGTCTCTTTCTCTCTCTCCCTCCATTTTCTTCTCATCCTTTAGTAGTTTGTCAAGCTCTCTAATTGTTTATTAGTCTTGACATCCTTAAAACCAAAGAGGCCACCAAGCGTGACTCTGTAGCTGTTGTCAGGAAGCTCAGCTCTCACCTGTCATGGAGGAACTAGGAAAGGAAAGTACACAAGGATAAACATTTACACATTCTGTTTGGAGCAAAGCGGATAGGCTCCCCCTTCTCAAGCTGCCTTTGATTGCAATCCTATGTAGGCCAGCACCAGACACAGGAGACCGCTTCCTCTGTTCATTTGCATGGATAAACAAGAGAGCAGGCCAGAAGTAGGGAATGTTTTTTTGCCTTTCCCCAGAACTGGATGTGTTACCCCGCGGACGGCAAAACCTCAGGCAGATGGAGCTGTTGTGAAGTGAAGTAGGACATTCCTTGGTGTTCTTCCAGAAAGGAGCCAGGGAGAAGTGGTTGGTGTGGAAGATGGCTTCCACAACCCGTAGTTGTGTACATCAATACCTGTTCAGTCTTAATGGAAAACACAAGACCTACATCCTAAGACACAAGTCTGTTTGAGATATTATGCCTACGATTGCAGCACGCTATTGCCTCTCACTAATCCCCCGAGGCTGGAGTTAGAGGGTGATTTCAGTCCTGTCATCCCTTTTTTAATTATATTCTGCATAGAGGGGCTTGCTCATTCGCTCATTTGCTGCCATGGTAACCAATACTACAACAGTTAATCATTTATCTGAGATGTCACTTCCCTTTTCTCCATGACAAGTTTGAAGAGCCTCTCCGTGGGAGACGCCATGGAAATCCTGACGCCTTGTCTTTTCACGTCCACCCGTCTTGTCAAAAGGGCAGAGGAGAGGACACATGCAAACACCCACTTGTCTTGGTTTCTGGTGAGCAGCGTGCCGCAGTGTGGCGTGATCCAGCATGCTTGACTTGCCACTTGTTATCATGGCTATTCTCTGAAGGCTTCCTGTTTGAGGCGTTGCCACATGCAGCTGCAGATGACTGTGTCCTTCAAGGTTAGAGCCTCTTACTCATCATGGGATATGAGCAGTCTTTGCCCTTGCTAGTGGCCTCGAAGGGTTTAAGCAACATCTGGGGTGGATGTGCCAAACATGTGAGGGGATTAGAATCTCTTGACAGGTTGTTATGTCAGCCTACTTGACGATTTAAATAATTTGGTTAAGATGCAGACAAGTACAAGTTAACCTCAAGAAGTGTTTGTATGAATGCTGGGTCTATGTTCAGAGTCAGACCTGGGAAGGGAGACTGTATGAGACTGAAGAGATTCCATATCAGAGAAATAAGCAGTCAAGTCTACCAGATTTATCTCTAGGAATATAGCAAGTGACCTCTGGACTATCTCTGGAGATCAGAAGTCAACTGTACAGCATATGGAGAAGATTAAACATCCATTCGCGTGAACGGAGATGTTAATTTGGAGTAATGCCATTTCAAAGTTGCCCTGCACACGGTTGTGTCTTTCTTCACACATTGGCTTGGTTTTTGATCTAATTCTGCAGGGACTGAGTTTTCGCACTTGCCAAGCGATCTGCTGCCAAAACAAAAACTTCATATTGAAGAATTACACAGGCCTCCTCAATGTTTCTTTGTGAGGCCACAGGGAATCGGCAATGCTTAGATGAAGACAGTGCATACATTTTCAAATGTGCAATTTGCATGAGGATTATCCACAGGAGCACTGATGTGTCAGCCAATGCACTCTAATGAAAGGGAAAAACTCTTCATGCAATGGAAGAGATGGTTCTCGAGATTTTTCTTTTACTCAGCCAAAGCTATCCCTGTTTTTTTGCCCCCTTTCTGGATGAATGATAATCAATATCCCCGGCACTTAATGCATTAATATGACATCTAACAGGCGTGCGGCTCAAACGAGAAAGATTCCGTGGATGATCCCTTGGCTTCCCACAGAGAAATATGATTGGATAAAAGAAGAAGAAAAAAACGAGCCCTTGTGGCGGTAATGAAATTGTACACATAAGGATCCTGCCTCTGGAGCCGTTGCTGTGCAGTATCCAGCCTCACGCCATGAGAGCGTTGACCTTTCCCTCTAGACTCACTTCCTCTTCCTGGATGCTCTCCCCAGTCTATCTTTAACTCCCACTCATCAGAGGTGTAATAAATGTCTGTCTGATGATCTAATATCAGCCATGGGCAGCGTGGTAACATGCGGATTAGAATGAGATTCAACTTTATATTGTCCTTAATGAAGGTTGGCAGGCAGGGGGGATCAGCAGGGGGAGTTGGTGTATGTGTGTGTGTGTGTGTGTGTTTGATTGACAGACAGACAGTGGCAGTGCTTCTGTGAGGTGCACAGAGTTGAGCCAATCATCCCGTACAGTAGGTCAGTGGGATCAGTGTTTCATTAACATTGAAGACTGTATGGCAAACATCACTAGCAAAATAACAGCAGTAAAGTGAATTAACTGGATTGTGTCATGGCCCACTTATTTTATTACCAAAAACAGAAAATAGGCTACATCACCACAAGAGGAGACTGGAGCACCTGGATCTAAGCTCCCTTCAAAATGCAAAAGAAGAGCACATTCTATACAGAATACGGGGAGCTACTCATTGAGAGCAATTTCATTGAAAATGCCACACAGTATTATTACAAGATAATTGTGCCCGAGCTGAATTCATGACAGGTTATCAGATGGGTCGGACCTCGGTCATTCTGTTCCAGGCATTAATCATTGCGATTACTTTTCAACAAAGCACTTGGGTGGAGGGGGCAGGGTGTTCACGCCTCTCTTTCAGGCCAGGGAAAATGATGTCTGGCTCCAGAAAAGGCCTCTCTAGGTGAGCGTATGTAACCCTTCCACTTGTCGACTGTGAAAATTGAGCAACAACAATAGCCCTTCTGCCAAAAGCCCACATTTGTTCGGCTGCAGAACATTGAGCCAGTGATTGCTGTCCATCTGTTCCTGCACAGGCCCATTTTCAGAATAGTCACCATGACAGGCATCGGTACAGGTCACACAGGGGGGAGGGTTGATCTGTTGAACTCTGGACAAACACAATAGATTTTTTTCAATAGATATCTATATATACACATACATACAAAAATATATACATATGTTCATACACAGACACACATATATTTATGTGTGTGTGTCAAAAAATAGAGAATTATATGATATAAATTATATCATATAAAAAAAATTATATAAAGTGCTTGTGTTTTTTGTTGGGGTTTTTTTCAGAAAAAGGGAACTACAAAGAATTTATTTGCATTCAAAGTGCCCAAAGTCCTACATATTCATCATGTCTGTAATAGATGTTCATAATTTATTAAACCAATGTATGCTTGACAAAGCTGCTTTGGGTTATTCATTTGTCTCAAATAAAAAGTCACGTTTCAGTATTGTTCAAAAGCAGACATTAGAAATGTGCAAGTTTATACAACGTGTGGTGTTGGCATTCACCAAACAGGAGATCACCTGGGACTACAGTGTTCCAGTCCTGCTCACACCTAAGTCCCTGTGGCAAGCTTCATTACGGCATGCACCAAGAGAATGTCCTCCATAGAAAGCCTGTCACCCAATGTACTTGATGTGTTGCGTTCATTTTATTGTTGATGATTTTGTTATCACAAATTTCTGTGTTAACAGGTTTTTCTCCAGAGACTTACAATACAATGAATCAAAAAACCATCATCAACTATAAATGTGATTACCCTGATCCCCCGGGGCAAATCCAGACACTTAGCTGCTTGCGTGATTCATAATTCTGTACTTGTCTATGTTCAAGTTTTCAGAATGTGCAGTAGTAGTTGATTTATCTTGTCTCAAACACAAAGCTGTTGCAATAAAGTCATGGTTAAACCTGTGCAGACAACAGTTACTATTTTTATTTACCTGAGAAGAATGATGTCATACAGTTGTCTGCGAAAAAAAATCTGTCAGATGTTTCAAAAGGAGAGGAGACAGCTGTCTTGACAGCCGGACCTTTTCAGATGTCCTCTGCTTCTCAGCATACATAAAGCTTTTGTTCCTTCTACTGTCTGTCATTCGAATCAGGTTCCCAATCCAGTTCTAATCATCCACCTGTCTGAGAACATCTAAAAGCCTTGGCCCACTGCTATGATGTCATTCTTGCCCTTTGGAGCAGTTGCCGTGGAGACGTGACAGAAAAATGTGACATTGGGAACTCGGTTGACACAGCCGGTTGTTTTTTTTCTTTTCCATCTCAGTTGCGACAGGCTGGTGAGTTGCTGGTCACAGGGCTGTTTTACAACAATTGACTTTGAGTTGCAGGAACTTTGCTTCATACATGTCAGGAGAGAGTTCAGTCGTTCTATGTTTTGATTGGTTGGTTAAACGGTGAGGAGCCGCTCTGGTGTGTAAAGTTATCTGGGGAGTAATTGAGGGGCCAAGGAGATAGTGGCGACAGGTTTTGTACTGTGGCTGTGTCAGTGCTGGGTGGCAGAGAGGTAGCACTGAGAGATCCACCGAGGGAGTTGGCCTTTCACCAGGCTGTCACTTCTTGTCTCACAACACTTGACATTGAGTTAATTACCTCATATACAGTATCAGAGCTTCAGTTGACGCCTTCTCTCTATTAACCCTAATGCATTTGAGAATACTTTCACCTCGTATGTCAGAAAAAAAGGGAAAATGAGATAGGCTGATAGTTTGACGGTTCTTTAAATAAACATGGTATTTATCATAGTCTTTACCGTCTCCTATTTATTTTCAAATGTCTAATTGACATATGGTACCTTAATAAAAAATGCTGACACCATATGTATAGTCTTAAACACACAGATTCCATAGCTCAACGCTGTACTATCTGACAACCCCTCTAACAAGAACGGCATAGACTTTAGAACAGTGATGCACGATTCAATCT
>JAVQJY010160539.1:0-12683 GCA_036025375.1 Retropinna semoni | reverse complement strand
TGTTCCTTTCTAGCTCTTACGGTGTGTTCTGGTGCATACGAGAAACAATAAACACTATGAACCATCAGTAATCCAAGAGTGACCATCATTTCGACTGGGGATACTACATCCATTGGTGTGTGGGTGTGTGTCTGTGAATGGGTGAGTGAGCAGCTGAAACATTGTGAAGTGCTTTGGATAAAAGCGCTATATAAGCAACCATTTAGAGAAGACTGTATCTCTCACATTGTTTTACTAGCGGATCTTGCCTGTCCAATTATGTTGACCACCCACATGCACATGCATTGGTCTGGTGGGTGGGGCCAGGTGGGTGGGATCACACTGGTGTGGTGGGTGGGGTCAGATAGTCTGGTGGGTGGGGACACACAGTCAGAGTTTTGTTGCTGTGGCAGGAAACCATTAGAGGGGACAGTTTTTCCAGTGTGGAGGCTGTCAGAATGAGATCCTGTAACTATGGTAATCTCAAGGAGATTCATATCTCAACAAGGTAGATCAGTGTCTGAAAAGCGTATTTGTACAGCCTTGTTTTAGTTGGTGTGTATGTGTTAGAGAGAGAGAGCGTGTTTAACTTTTCTGAGTTTGTTTTGGGCTTATTAGGTGTGTCTATTAGTTTTTGAGATTCCCAGCATGTCAGTTAATCCACTCTAAAAGTTTTTTCATCCACTCGGAACCAGCCTTGGCAGACAGAACGGGCACTAAGGCCAGTGTTATCTGGTGAGCAGCTCGTCTCCTGGTGTATAACGTTGCACAGTCAGTAACCTGTAACCAGTAACTGACTCCCATTGACAGGTAAAGCCTGGATAGACGAGAGCAAAGTAGCAATAACACGCTGCTAACACAATTACCTGGCTAATGTTCTCATTAGGACACCCACCCTTTGATCGCACGTCGCTACATTTGATCGCACATCTCTGTGTAAATTAACCAACTGTCAAAGTGTGTCCTTGTGATACATTTTGCGGATCGACGTCGTGCACATGCAAATCTGTTTGATTCACGTCCAAGCAAGTCAACACTGACACACTGTCGCAATGCGATGATCAATGACGAGAAGCGGTTCAGCAGGCTATCGTTGGCGTTGATGTTAGCTCACGAGTGCTTGCCTCTGTGTTTGTGTGCAGACCCGGAGCCTGTAAAGGGAGGACGAGCGGGAAGCAGAGGAAGGAGCATTGAAGAGCAGAAGAGAGAACCCCCAAAGGAGCTGTCAGGATGGCTCAGGCCACACACCAACGCAGCTGCCCTGCGCTCACACAGGATCTATGTTTACCTGCATCCATCCTGCTCCAGGGCCCCTTTTAATGATGTCTTATTTGGTCCTCTTGAATGACTTTTGGCCCGCACCGAAAAGGTCCTGCTCTGTGATACGCCTCTCTCCATGTGTAGTTGTTCCCCAGTTCCAGGCCTCCATGCGTCCAAGGGGCTAGCTCCATGAGGCTCCGCCAGCCCTTCCCCCTGTGTCGGTGAGGCTCCCTCCCCACTCTATGGAGGCTGAGTCCAGCCGTCCGGCCGATGGGAAGAGCTCTGGAAGGCAGGAGCAGCCTCTGTCTGCTGAGTCCCCACTGGGCCCCCGTCCGGTCCAGCCTCCCCCCCCCAGCCCTCGGCCCGTCCAGGGGGCCCTGGGGCGCCCCCACCACCGCCAGCCCAGACGAGGGGACCTGCTGCTCCGACTGCAGCAGCACCAGGCTCCAGGCTCCACAGCATGGCATTCCTCGGACGCCCCAGGGCCATCAGGAGGCGGCCACTTCCCGTCCCCTTCACCCTCCTCTGGTTCACCCATCCCCTCCTCCTCATCCTCCACCTCCAGAGGCCAGCAGCCCCAGGGTCTCTCCACCCAGGCCAGCCAGGAGGCCTCGGAGGGGGCCGGCCAGTCCAGGCGGGGAGACAAGAAGCCCCAGAAACCAGGGAAGTACGTTTGCACTTACTGTGGCCGTCCCTGCGCCAAGCCCAGCGTCCTCCAGAAACACATCCGCTCCCACACGGGCGAGAGACCCTACCCCTGCGCCCCCTGCGGCTTCTCCTTCAAGACCAAGAGCAACCTGTACAAGCACCGCAAATCTCACGCTCACCGCATCAAAGCCGGCCTGGCGTCCAGCCGCGACGAGCCCAGCCTGAGTGGCCCGGAGGCCCAGGGGGAGGACCCGGAGGAGCCCACGGAGGGAGAGAGCACCGACTCTGAGGAGGAGACGGGTCAGCACAGAACCTCCAAGGAGAGGCAGGCCCAGCAGAGAAGCAGCAGCGTGGAGCAGAGGGGAACTCCTGAAGAGGGCCATCGGTCAGAGGACTCCCAGGCTGTGAAGCAGAGGCTTGCCATGAGGCTGAGTGAGAGAAAGCGCGGGCCGATGGCCTCCCCGGACGACCCCCCCTCCTCGTCCTCCACCTCCTCCTCCTCCCTGGGCCCAGGCAGTAAAGGCAGCACGGAGTCCGGATACTTCTCCAGCTACGGCAGCGCCGAGCTGTCCCAGGTCAGCCCCCCCAGTGCCAGCGCCAAGACCTACGCCGAGATCATCCTAGGGAAGTACGGACGACGCAGCCCCCACCCCCACCCCTCGTCGTCGTCCTCGGGCCCGGAGGAGAAAGGCATGCCCTTCAGCGTTCCCAAGACCCAGGTCATCGAACATATCACCAAGCTCATCACCATCAACGAGGCAGTGGTGGACACCAGCGAGATCGACAGCGTCAAGCCCCGACGATCCTCCCTGTCCAGAAAGAGCAGCCTGGAGTCGCCCAAGTTCTCCTCCCTTCCCAAAGACCCTTATGTGTTTGAGGCCAAAGACGAGGCACCTGGCCCTAGTGGTGTGGGGGGCCCCTACGGCCCTGCTGAGGGACCATCAGGGGTCCAGGTGCCCTCCACCACGGTGCCTCTGCTGAGGAGTCACTCAATGCCCTCCTCCGCCAGCCAGGGAGACCATGCCAGCTGTGCCACCCCCTCCAGGGGCCATCGTCTCAGCCAGTCCTTCGACGAGCAGCAAGCCGTGTTGGCGGAGATGAGGGTGGGCCACGTCCAGCGCATGCTGAAGCGTCAGCCCGCTATCGAGATGCCCCTGGGGGCCGAGCTGGTCCTGGAGGAGGCAGGCCCCTCATCGTCTCCCTCGGCCCCATCTCCAGGTAGTGATCTGGGCAGGAGACGGCAGCAAGAACGTGGTAGGGGCCCCTGGCTGTATGAATGTGAGGCCTGCGGGGCCAGAGGGGATCAGAGTGAAGACTACGAGGCTCACTCCAGGCTGTGCCCGGGCCAGCCATTCCAGGAGCCAGAGAAAAAAGAAGCGGGTGGGAGGCCCTTCCGTGAGGATCGCCCCCAAATGATGCACTACAAATTCCGGGCACTGGCCATGGCGGTGCGGAAGAGGAGGAAGGAAGAAAGTCTGGAGGAAGATCCTCCTAGCCCCTGCAGCCCTACCGCCCCCACCTCAGTGCCAAGCAGACTGGAGCAGAGTCAGGCCTTCTCAGGTGTGTCACCAAACATCCTTTCACTTTGTAAATCCACCATTCAATACTGTGCATAGGCCAGTGTTAACAGTAGCAGTGAGAGTACCATGGTCATCGTTGTTCTGTCCCCCTCCAGGTGCCCCCTCCCAGACTGAGCCCCAGCAACAACAGCAAGACAGGAAGGGCGTGTCGGTCATCCAACACACCAGCTCCTTTGAGAAGCAGGAGAGCATTTCCATGGAGAGTCAAGAGGTGGAGCTCAAGGAGACACAGCAAACACATCCGCCAGAACCCAAACCCTCCCCCACCACATCCCGTCTGGTCCGCCAGCACAACATACAAGTGCCAGAGATCCTGGTTACCGTGGAACCGGATGCTGACATGCCATCTGTGTCGCCCCCAGCAACCGCGTCCTCATCAAAGGTATGGTAAATGACTATTAAATGATTGACTGTTATGGGTTGGCATGTGAAGCATCTTTCACTGTCTGGATGTCTCCATGGTTCTTTTCAATCGCTCCATTCAATGAACAGCATGATACTGTCTTTTCTTATTTCCTGAGACGATGGTAATAGATATGTTCATTTCCTCCCCTAGGAGGTGGAGAAAGTGGAGGAGTTCCAGTGGCCCCAGCGCAGCCACAGTCTGTCCCAGCTGCCCGCGGAGAAGCTACCACCAAAGAAGAAGCGTCTCCGCCTGGCCGAGGCCGCCCAGTCCTCCGGGGAGTCCAGCTTCGAGTCCTTGTCTCTGCCCCGCAGCCCCAGCCAGGAGAGCAGCGTCTCCCACACCTCCAGCCGCTCTCCTTCCGTCGAGGAGCAGGGGAAGCCGGAGGCAGGGCTGTGGGGCTCCGGCAGCCAGGCCTCCCACATGCTGACGGTGCCCCCGGCCTCCCACCCACACAGCCACCCCTCCAGAGAGATGCGGCGCTCCACCTCGGAGCAAGCCCCGGCCAGCCCCCAGAGCCAGTCTCAGATCACGGAAAGCAGGAGCAAATCCTTCGACTACGGGTCCTTGTCCCCGCAGCAGTCTGCGTCCGCCTGGAGAGAGAGGAGGAAGTGCCTGCTGGTGAAGCACGCCACCCTGGGAGAGCCAGACCCAGATGATGGGGGGGCTTCCGTCGGTCAGCCACCCAGGACAGGAAGCCCCAAGGCTGGGCCGTCTTACTCCAGCCACCCTGCCTTTCACCCTGCAGAGGCCAGCACCTCCAGACTCAGCGCGGAGGCCATAGGGAAGACCCTGCAGTTGTTCCACCCCCATATCATGCCTATCCACCAGACGCTGCAACCCCTCCAACCCCCGGGGTCTCTGGCCCAGTGTCTTCCTGTCACCACAGCCATTACTGAAGTCCTGTCCACCCAGATCATCCACAGAGCCTTCCTGCAGACACGCACAGACCCTTCACCTGTCCACATACACCCAGCACAGCTCCACGTGGCTGAGCGCCTAGGTGTGCCCCTCCACCCTTTCTCTGACCTGATCCCCCTCCGGTTCCCCACCAGGGTTGGGGCCAGCCAGGCCGTGTACTTCCCCATCCCGCCTGGACTCACCATCCAGGTGCCCTCAAATCTCCCTGCCCTCAGAGAACCAAGACCCTCCACCTCCTCCATGTCTCCATCCCCCTCTCCACATTCCCTGGTCACTCTCCCCCACCACCACCGCCACCACCACCCCATGCCAACCATTGCCACCTGCATGGAGCAGCTGATGCCCGTGGTGTCCCTGGTGGTGCCGGTACGCCTCCAGACCCACATCCCCACCTACGCCAGTGCCATGTACACCACACTGTCCCAGATCCTGGCCCGTTCGCAGGAGCCCATCTGCTGCACAGCCATGGTCATTTTTGGCCAGCTGGAGCAAGACAAGCTGCAGAGGTCCTACCTAAAGCTGCCCAGCCCAGACTTGAAGAGCTACCTGCCCGTGTCCCTGCCCCTGGAGCTAGCCCCTGGTCCTGGGGAGGACTATGGCCCTCTGGGGGCTGGGGGGAGCAAGCGCATGCTCTCCCCTGCAGCTAGCCTGGAGCTTAGCTTGGAGGCTCAGCGCCAGCAGAAACGAGTGAAGGAGGAAGAGGAGAGGGAGGAGGAGGAGGAGGAGGAGGAGGAAGAAGAGAAGGAGGAGGTGGAGGAAAGGGTTGTGGATGAAGAAAATAGTGAAGGTACTGGGAGCAAACTGGAAACGGGGGATCAGAAAGCTGAACCTTCCAAGAGAGAGGACGTGGAAGTTGCAACTGTGAAAGAGGAGGAGGCGGAAGAGGAGGAGGAGGAGCTGGTGCCCAAGTCAGGGGAGGTCATTCGAGAAGAAGAGTTATCGGGGAAGTCCGAGCCAAAGAAAGAAGAAGAGAAGAAGGTGGAGTTGGAGGAGGAAGAGGGAAGCCAGAGTGTCAGCGTCCCACAGCCTCGGAGTCCACAGAGACCTGAACCCCCCTCCCACCCCACCCTCCACACCACCACCTCCGTCAGCTGGTGCTACCTGAACTACGTGAAGCCCAACCCCTGCCCCCAGAGGGAGCCCCAGGCCTCCGTCTACTCCACCTGGAGCGTGAGCGTCCACAACCCCAACCTGCCGGGCCTCAGCACCAAGCAGGCTCTGTCCCTGCTGCGCTCCAAGCAGAAGCACAGTGCAGAGACCTACACCACAGCCACGGCCCCCGCCCCGGCCCCCGGCAAGCTGGCCCCGGCCAACAGCAGAGCCCCCCGGGTCTCGGAGGTAAATATACCAGCATTACATCACATCCTAGAGGGGGGAGGGGGGGTTTGCTTCGGGAACACATGTGGATGAAGGAAGACAACCATACTGGTCAAATGATACCACAGCATGACATGCGTGTTGACATGCACTTTATTTTCCCCTGTTGTCTGTAAACGTGTGGCCGTGGCTCAGCGTTGGTGAATTTGCCTGTGTCTGTCTCGAGTGTAGGTACATGCTACCGCACCCAGCCCCTCCGTCGAAGTGAAGGAGCCGCTGCAGCCCGAGAAGGGAGAGAAGAAGAAAGGGAAGAGAGAAGAGGAGGGGGCCTCCACATCCAAACAGAGCAAGCCTCCTCCCCCTGCTCCCCTCCGCATCTTCGAAGGCGGGTAAGAGAGACAGGGAAAGAGAGAGTTAGACAGAAAGAGAGAGAGAAAGATACAAAAAAAGGGGACAGAAAGACAGAGAGAGAGAGACAGGAGGTGAGAGAGATAGACATTAGAAATGCGGACGGTATATCTTCATATCAATGTGTATTTTGCATTTTTCTCTCTTCGTTTTTTTGGGGGGTTTACCTCGAAATGAGAACGTGGAGTGACGGGTAAACAGCTGCGGTTCCACAGCCCCCAGGCTCTCCACGGAACACGTTCTTCCTCCAGAACAATAGCCTGATGTTCAGTTACTTTTGGGTAGGAGGATGGGTATCTGGAGGTAGGGGTGTGTTCTCAGACAAGCAGAGAGACTCCTCCGTTGCTGAAAGAGATCCTCATTAGTGTCTGTACGGTCTGCACAGCCACACGCACACAGCTGCTCCCCAGCTGGAGCCGATAGCGAGGGGAGTCCAGCACCTCGCATCCCTTGGGTGAAGGCAATAATTGGGTGTGGATATTGATCTAATTGGTGTGCGTGCGTGTGTGTGCGCGCAAAGTTTTTGTAACTGTGGGTCTACTCGCGTGTAGGTGTTTGTGGGTGCAGTTGCGTGTGTGTGTGTGTGTGTTTGTGGGTGTTCTTGCATGTATGTGTGTTTGTTTGTGGGTGTGGTTGCATGTGTGTGTGTGTGTGTGTGTGCGTGCGTGCGTGCGTGCGTGCGTGCGTGCGTGCGTGCGTGCGTGCGTGCGTGCGTGCGTGCGTGCGTGTGTGTGTGTGTGTGAATCAAGTTTTCCCTTTTCTTTGTCTGACCACCTCATACTCCTGTCACTCTCTCTCTCTCTGGCTTTCCTCCCACTCACTAACTAACCTGAGTGTACAGTTTCCGTTCCTTTCTTCTCTCTTATCGTCCTCTTCGTCCTCTCAGCTTCCCTTGATGTTCTGTGGCAGTGATTCAGTCCTGCAAACAAGCGCTGGTACCCACTCCAGTCTGCCAAAAAGTATCCTTCTCACATTCATTGTCTCCCAAGTTTTCACGTGCACACTCAACCAGTGACAGTCTGTCCTTCGTTCCGCGTCCCCTGGCATATGTCTGTTGGTGACGGTGGATTCAGTCACCTGTACGGGTGTGGGTCCGCTGTGGGAACACATGGAAGGACATGGCAAGTTATTGCTCTCTCATAATTAGCTTCTCTTAGAATGGAGTGGAACCTTGGTGTGGCTCTCTGTGTGTGACAGGCTGAGCTTGCATGGAGTCAGTTATGCAAAGGTCCTAAAACACTCCAGATAGTTTAACCTCAACACATTGTTATGAATACTGTTATCATTTCCGATCATACATCTGCTGTCTTGTGTCCCAGTCACTGGACAAAGACGTCTTCCTTGAGCCATGTCTTCCATGTGGCTGTAGATAGGACAAGTAGAAACAATGTCATTGGGACACCTGGAGTGTTTTCTCGTTAAAGGGGAGATGTGTGAAGTGGAACTGACGTTTGGCTGTGTCTGTGATACAAGTGGGATATTTTTAGCTGTGACACCAGATATGAGTCAGTGTGCAGACGGCTTCAATGCAGCATAACTCCCTCTCCGGAGGCTCTTCTCACAGTTTTGGAATTTGATGTTCAGGAGTTAAAAAAAAATGTTTCTGTTACCTCAAAGGGAAGGTCAATACTAGTACACCTTCACACAGAAGAGAAATAGTGCAGAATTTGTTTCTTATCTGATGTAGAACAGAAACTGTAGTCTGCTTGGAGCACGCGCCAAACTGGATGCAAAACGGCAGTTGCTCCACAGTGTGTTCACAAATAGTGTTTCAGTAAATATTTACAGAGCATATTTACAGCAAATTTAATAAATTGGGGCCAAATATGGAGTCATTTCTTCATATACTGGTGGTTATTTTGAGGGATTGGCTGAAACCAGGCTTCCCGTCCACTAATGTTAGTGGGTGCGGTTGTTGGAAGGCCACCCAGACGTGGTCCAGACAGGCTGGTGTTTGTGTGTCTGTGCTTGGTGGATCTGGGGTGGAGGGGACTGCCGTGGAGCACACAGGAAGTAGAGTTCGGAGGGACTACCCCCTCTGACTCCTTCATAAAAGAAGGCCTTGTTGAGAAGCTATATTCACCCATCTCTGTTTCTTTCTCCCTCCCTCTTTCTTGCTTCCACTTTTTTCTCTGTCCCTCTTTCTTTCACTCTCTCTCTTTCACTCTCCCTCTCTCTTTTGTTTCCCCATCCCTTTTTTTCTCTCTCTCTCTTGCTGTCTTCCCTTTTCTCTTTCTCCCTTTGTACATCCCTCTCTCCTTTCCTCTGTCTCTTCCTCTCTACCCCTGCCTCCCTCTCCCTCTCTCCCCTTTTTCTCTTCTCTTGCTCTAACTCTCCCTCCCTCTCTCTCTGTTCCCTACCTCAGGTACAAGTCTAATGAGGATTATGTGTATGTGCGGGGTCGCGGTCGAGGGAAGTATGTGTGTGGAGAGTGTGGCATCCGCTGTAAGAAACCCAGCATGCTGAGAAAGCACATCCGCACACACACGGACGTCCGGCCCTACGTCTGCAAACACTGCAACTTTGCCTTCAAAACCAAAGGTGAGCAAGAGCTTGGACAAGGAATATGCAAAATACCCTCTTGATATTATCTGAACGCAGCATTAAACAAATGTTGTCCTCAGCTCTCCCAATGATGTTCCGTGAGGGCCATTAAACTGACTTATAAAGGATTGGATTGTATTTATTACATAGGCCTGGCACACCCAGCTGTTTATCTTACCGCATCCCTTTCCTCTATCAATACCTCCTTATCTATGGTAATCAAATCTAATCAAATCACATTTTATTTGTGTAGACCTTTTTACAAGCAGTGTAACAAAGGGCTTCACATGGGCCCACAGATTAGCACCGATAACCAACCTAAACCCTCAAAAAACGCACAAATCTCCATTACCGTTCCATATGCGGTGTGTTACAGTGTGATGTCTCCCCGTGCCTCTGCAGGGAACCTCACCAAACACATGAAGTCAAAGTCCCACGGAAAGAAGTGCCAGGCCATGGGCGTGCCGGGGTCGTCAATGGAGGAGCCGGATAGCGAGGCAGCAGGTACCGTGAGGAAAGGGAGGGTGTTCTTCTTAGCGGGCCAGGATGGACAGTTTTACGTAACTCTCATGTTCTAGTCTGCACCTCAGGACGGCCTTCCTCATGACAGAGGAGAAAAAAAAAGTGATATGCCTCCCAGACAAAAATATGAATAAATAAAGAGTTTTCCCTGTGATTACACCTGCTGGTGCTGTCTGCCTTCTGTCGAGTTCAGATCTCAAAGCTTTAGTCCTGGCCGGCACGGAGCAACGTTTCAAACACACTGCCGCGTCCTCCCACTCTCTGTATAGACTCAGTTCCACCCCACCCTGTTGTCCACACTCACCCTTGTGCCAGCAGAATGCACTCAGCGCAGCCAAGGACACGCCATTCACACATCCTCTCATTCAGAGGGCTGTTGACAGACTTTGTGAATGGAGGCAGCTTCACGATTTCTATTGAATGAAAACCTTGACGGTTTCATTCGCATGCTATTTTTAACGGCTGTTAAGGATGGTGCACTTTGTCATCCTTTGTCTCTCATGCGCTCTTTGTTCACTTTTCACTCATTTTAAGAAAGACCGGCGTGGTTTCCTTTGTGCAGTGCAGGTCGCTCAGGGGCTTAAATGTCCTATGGGGTAAATTGATTGATCAGAGATGTGGAGAAAGTTTAGGTGTTATTAAAACTGTTTCGAAAATGTTCCGGAAAGTTCTCACAGTGATGTGTACCTGTTTGGCTCTTTGTGCAGGTGTGGGGGAGGATCCTCTTTGTGGATCGGAGCTCCAGGATGAGCATCAGTTCTCCGACATGGACGATTCTGAGGAGGAAGAGGATGACAATGAGGAGGATGAGGAGGATGAGGAGTCCTCATCCCATGATAACCCGCCCTCTTCCTCCTGCTCTACTGACACCCGTCCATCCACTGGGGGGCGCTCCATCAGCAGCGGGCACTCCAAGCACGGCCCCACTGACCTCTCTGGCCTCTCAGCTCCAGACCAGGAGCTCCCAGGGCTCAGCCCCAGCCCCATCCACAACCCCTCCCCCCTGAGACAGTGGCCCAGCGGCCGCGCTGCCTCCCCTGGCAGCAAGAGGGCACTGTTCCCTCGGCGGGGCTGGAACACCTCCACCAGGGCCCTCTCTCCCAGCAGTGGTAGCTGTTCCCCCGCCCGCAGCCTCTCCCCAAGACTAGACCTGTCCTCCCCCAGCCAGCACCTCTCCCCCTCCCCAGAGAGAGGGCCATCCCCCGGCAGAACCCTCTCCCCTCTCCGGCCTCGCTCCCCAAGCCGGTACCGGACGAGCCCACGAGCCCGGGCCTCATCCTCACCCCTGTGGGTGCAGCTAAGACACCCAGGCTGCCTACCCTGGGAGAGCCCTGGAACCATTGGCAGCAACACCAGCCAGGTTAGTTCAGCTGATGTCTAATGTTGGATTAACTGAGGGACACAAGGTCATCACATGGACCGTCAAATCAGCCATAATACAAATAACACACACAATCAAATAATCATTGATATGTTCCAAGCTGAATCTAAAGCACATTGTATTAAGGTAAAGACAGGGTTTCAAAAGAATGACCATGATTATGGCAGTTCTGTTTTCTAGATGTTTCTCTCCTATCCTGGAGGATGTAAGGTGTTCAATTTTCTTGTCTGGTTGGTCTGACTGATCTGGTTTGCCTGGCTGCTTTTTAAAAAAACGGCAGTGGAAGTAGCATAGTGTACCTTTTGGTCAAGTAAAAACAAGTTGGGTGAGTTGAGGTAATGAGTGGTGTCATTGCTTCCCCTGCAGGAGAGATGCGGTACTCCACAGCTGGTTTCTCCAGAGTCCTGCCTGTTTCCTCCGGCCCTCCGCCTGTCCTTCAGTGACAGCCCCGGTCCTCCGTCCCCCCATCCAGTGACCACCTGCCACGTCTTCAGCCACTTGCCCATGCATTCCCAGCAGGCCAAGGTCCCCTACCTGATGATCCCAATTGGAGGGATCCAGATGGTCCAGGCCCGCCCCTGCTCCCACCCCACCACCTCCCCCTCATCCTCCCCATTGGAGAGGCCCTTGCTGGGCCTGGCCTGGAGAGAGGGTCCTTGGGGAGGGACGCCCATAACGCGAGGGCTCAGGACTCCCAGAGACCACTGGCCAGAGAACCAGGAAGCAGGAAGCAGCCAATCAGGGCAGTGGATCTCCGGCACAGCCCCGAAACGTTCCAAACCTGAGTCACAGACCGCAGACACAAAGCAATATGGCAGCTCGCATAGCTCCTCCCACACACACCGGTCTGCCACTGAGCACACGGAACCCTGGCCTTTAGGTAGCCCACTAGAACCGTCCCCCAGCCAATCAGACCCCTGCCTCTCACAGGGGGAGGAGCCTCCTGGGTTGTGGCCCAAAGCAGCTGATCCAGGATTGGTGCAAGGAGAGCTTAAAGGTGACGCTTCAGACAGTACAAACCAGAGCACTTACTAGACAATACCTTTCGATGCATCACGCATCCTTGTTCGCTTTGGTTGCTTCACTTGTTTGGTTTTGTACAGCTTTTTTATACAGTTTTCAATACAATTGTTAACTTAAATATTTGTTCTTCTGCAATATTCAGGTTTGGTATATGATGCACTTTTTTCTTTTTTGACAATAATATTTCTGTTAATAGATATCCCTGGCTCCTGTAAGTATCTCTATTGATACTGCTATCTTAAAATATATTACGTAAAGACAACATGAATACATTTGTAAATGACCAAAATCTTTAATGATAATTAATTCTGTTTGCATTTATGTTTGACCCTTTGTCCTGTATTACTCCAACTGTAGTAGTTACTCGTGCCTTCCTGTCCGGGTTTGCGTCTTGAGGTGTCGAAAAAGAGAAATGGCTTAAAGTTGAACTCTGTGTCCTGCGTTGGGAGGTCGGTCACAGGTGTTCTAATTGTTAGGGTTCTGAAGACCGTTTGACGTCAGGGTTTAAGTTCTTGCATGTGGAGGCTGTAAAGGATGCTTTAGCTGGAGAGCCTTGCAAAGAAAATGCACTGAATTCCTATTTTTTATCAAAAAGGATTTAATTAGATTTTAAGTATTTCTGTACAGAGAAGAGTGCTCCATATTTATTTGTTGTGTTAAATGACTCATTGTATCATTACTGTTGTTCTCGTTGTTG
>JAVQJY010159471.1:0-10091 GCA_036025375.1 Retropinna semoni | reverse complement strand
CAATAATATATTCACATAAAATACTATTGTTAAGTTCAGAGTTTTCTTTCTAATTTCTTTCACCCTCAAACTCTTTAAATCCATGAAATGTGTACACACGGTCATGATAACTTATTGGGCTTGGTTAGAAGGTCCTATAACATTAGATCAATCTTACGTATATTAAACGATTTACATCCTAAAGATAGAACAGTATTTGATAAAACTGTGAACAAAAACAGTGCTGTATGGCTTCAATTTGTTGTTGATGTTGTTGTTTTTTTTTTTGCATAACCATATTATTAAAACATACTTCCTTGTTTTGTGTCCTCCAGTCACCAATGTTCGATGGGAAGGTGCCACATTGGCACCATTTCTCCTGTTTCTGGCTGCGGGCGGCGGCTAAGTCGACTTCTGACATCGCTGGGTTCTCTGACCTTCGCTGGGAGGATCAGGAGAAGGTCCAGAAGGCCATCGAGACTGGAGGAGCAGCAGGAGGTGAGATTTAAACTTGTGACCTTTTCACCTGAAATAGGTATTCTACTGACCTAGTAATTATAATCAGAAGTGGTCCCCGAACAGATAAACGGGTAACGGTCCTCATGAACTTGGACAGCATTGTATCCAAAAAAGCAAGAATGTTTTTTTTGGATGCAATGTTGCCTTGAGCGTATGTTCATTAGAAAAGGCTCAGGTATAATTAGTTAATGGAAAATAAAACATTTTGTAAAGTAACTGGCTGTAAAGGGTCATCATTAATAAGTTTGAATGACAAGTGAAGTGATCTGGAGGTGAAAGGTCAAATAACCATATTGCCCACTAAAACTTCCCCTCTTTAATAGGAAAAGGGGATTCAAAGGGTGGAGCCAAGGGAGAGAAAACACTGAATGACTTTGCAGTAGAGTATGCCAAATCCAACCGCAGCACTTGCAAAGGGTGTGAACAGAAAATTGAAAAGGTGAGAGAGTAATCAATTTTCCTCTGCATTCATTTTCAGAGACATTTTCCGAATTTATAGTCTCAACATTTGTCATAGAGATTGGAGGAATTCCTAGTCTATATCATTTTAAATCGTGTTATACATAAATCTTGGCCATTTACATGGACTAGGACCTGTAAAACTGTTGAGGTAAACTTGATGCACAGTGCCATGACAAAGCTTGAATGCAGAGTCTTAACAACTACACACAACAAACTAGTTTCATTGCCCCCTCCCCTCCGCAGGACCAGATCCGTATCTCCAAGAAGTCGGTGGACCCAGAGAAGCCCCAGTTGGGCCTGATTGACCGTTGGTACCACACAGCATGCTTTGTGGGCCGCAGGGAGGATCTGGCCTTCAAACCGGAGTACAATGCCGCCCAGCTCAAAGGTTTCAACACCCTGAGGACAGAGGACAAGGTGGAGCTGAAGAAGAGGCTGCCCACCATCAAGTCTGAAGGGTGAGATTTGAGCTGTGTCTTCTCTATGTCACACGGGGAGCTGTCATTGCAAAGATGTATGGAAATTATGTACCACAGTTAAAAAAGAATCGTTTATCCCAAAGTTGTGGATATGCTACATGAATGGAATTTTTACGATACATATGTTTATTCCCAATTAATTTTTTACCTCCATTTACTCTTGAAAACAATTGCTAAGAGAAACTGCTCTACTGCTTCATCTTTGGTGTCCATCAGCCATAGAGCGGGATGGGCGCATTTGTGTACATTAGTCATGTGATCGCTCACCGAGCATCTGGTGTCCCTCCGAGGGTGTGACTGGTCGGATACTTTAACTTCTGGTGGCACTGTCGTCCCCCATCCCGTCCTGGCCGTCCCTCAACGTCCGGCAGCAGAGGAATATGGCCTTGAAGGAGTCTCTGAAGGCCTTCATCTTGTAGGCATAGAGGAAAGGGTTAACGGCAGAGTTGGCGTGCGAGAGGATGATGGCTGTGAGCAGCAGCTCTAGCGGCACGGGGCATTGCGGGCACAGCAGCAGGAAGCAGTTGATGATGTGCAGTGGGATCCAGCAGATGGTGAAGAGGAAGAGGACGAGGAAGAGCGAGGTGGCCGTCTTCATCTCCCGCTTCATGCTGGCCGCCCGTGCCGCTTGGCCGTCGGTGCCCCCCCCGACGTGACGCTCGGCCGCAATGCGACGCACCTGCCGCTTGACTGTCACAAAGATCTGCGCGTAGATGAGGAACATGACCACCAGGGGCACCAGCACGCAGGCGAAGAAGTTGAAGTAGACCATGTAGGTCATGTCCACCACAAACACAAAGAAGCAGTAGCCGGACTCCGGCGGTGTCTTGTGCCAGCCCATCAGCGGCACCAGGCCTATGAGGAACGCCAGGACCCAGGTCACCAGGATGACCAGGACGGCATTCCGCGGCGTCATCAGTGTGTGGTAGCGGAACGGCATGAAGATGGCCACGTAGCGCTCCACGGCTACGGCTAGCAGGCTGAAGATGGAGCTCTGCGTCAGCATGATGAGCACGCTGAGCATGAGCAGACACAGGTAGAGGTTGTGGCGAGGCACGCCCACGCCCGTCAGAATGGCGCAGGGGATGGCCAGCGCCCCCACGCAGATGTCAGCCACCGCCAGCGACACCAGGAAGTAGTTGGTGACGTTGGTGCGCAGCTTCCTGTTGAGCCCCACCGCGGCGCAAACCAGAAGATTGCCCAAGGTGGAGAGGGCGGCGATCACCAGCTCTGCTGCCATGTAGGCCATGTTGGGGGAGACGACCACATCAGTGGAGGGAGGGGCGGTAGAGTAAGGGGAGGACGTGGAGGAGGAGGAGGAGGAGGAGGAGGAGGAGGAGGAGGGAGAGAGAGAGAAGGAAGTGAAGTTCCAGAGCGGTTTCTGGAATGAAGTGGAGGGTTGGAGGGTGGAGCTGTTGAATGGGGAGAAGGTGAAGTTGCTCATTGTGCTGGTGATCAAAGCAAATGCTTTCCTGAGGAGAAAAACAAATGCCAGAATTTAGATGATGTTACTTTGATGGAATTCCATTTAAGTTAACACTAGCAATGAATGACTGGCGTATAGCATGAGGAGTCATATCAAAAAGATTTTTTTGTTATTTGTATTTCTCAGAAAAGACAAAAAGTACACAAAGTAAAAGTACTACTTACTCATGGGTAACGAGATGTTGAATAAGTGGAACGTTTGAGTAGATCGACAGATGTCCGGTTCTGTTATCTGCCCCACTCAGTAGCCAGGAAAGAGAGACTTCATTATCAGCATCCTCACCATGCACCACATCAGAGATCAAACATGCCCCACACAGACACACACTAACATGCACACACACTTTCAGCAATGTGGCGCATCCAGTAGCTGTGTCCGGCAGTTATATAGATTTCTCCCTCCCCCCAATCTTATTTTTGGGGGTGGAATGTTTTTGGTTGGGTGTGTTGCTTCTTGTTCTTCTGTAGGGATTTAGACGCTGACCTCGATGGGACAGTAATTAGGACAAAGGGTGGAAGGTTTGTGTTTGTCTGCCTTGTTTTTGTGTGTGTGTCTGTGAGTGTGTGTGTGTGCGTGTTGGTGGGTGGGTGTGTGTTCATGCATCACTCGGTGAAGGGGGTAGAGGGCAGCGAGAGACCTCTGAGAGGCTGATTTATTTTTAATGGACGAGGGTTGGGGACACCTCCGATGGATCTATGGGGACCCAGACACGCGCTCACTTGTTTCAGCATGTCTGAAAAGCGACGGTGAGACTCTAATGAGTCCCGCTGATGAATCGAGGTGTCTGGAGCAGTTTGTCCAGACTTGCGTAGACGACTCTCCCCTAAGGCTTCATTTAGGAAGTTGATTTGAAAGTTGCATTCGGGGGGACATTGTCAGCTATCAAACTTCTGCAAGGAGAATGCAGCGTAGAATTATCATATTACAGTCCAAACGGCGAACCTTACTTCAATGAAGAAGGGATGACTTAGATGTAAGTTAATCACCCAAATGAAACACTGTTCTCTTTCATCCTGTCAGGAAGAGGAAGGCTGATGAGGTGGACGGAGGTGAAGGCTCCAAGAAGCAGAAGAAAGAGGAAGAGGAGGAAAAGAAGAAGCTGGAGCTGCAGATGAAAGAGCAAAGCCAGCTGGTCTGGGGCATCAAGGACAAACTGAGGCAGTTCTGCTCCACCAACGACATGAAGGAGCTGCTCATCGCCAACGGTCAGGAGGTGCCGTCTGGAGAGACCAACGTAAGGAGTCAGACCATGTGTGTTTGTGTGTGTTTGTGTGTGTGTGGTGTGTGCGTGTGTGGGGTGTGTGGTGTGCGTACGTGTGTCTCTCTCTCTGCCCTTGAAAACATTCCAGTTTCTGTGTTTGTGTTCTGACCGCGTTCATGTCACTCTATGAAGACGCGTATTTTCGTCCGACCGCACACTCTTCATTCGTCTGTGATCGGGGCAGTGTGTGCGGCGTACACGTGGACAGACGGCAACATTGTGACTTGGCCGGGTGAAGTGATGTCCGACATGCTGTGTGTCTGATGTGACAGATCGTGGACAGCCTGGCCGACTGCATGGCGTTCGGGGCGCTCAAGCCCTGCGTGGAGTGCAAGGGCCAGCTGGTGTTCAAGAGCGACGCCTACTACTGCACCGGAGACATCTCCGCCTGGACCAAGTGCGTTGTCAAGACCCAGACGCCCAACCGCAAGGACTGGCTCACTCCCAAGGTGAGCGCCCCCCCCTCACGCTTAGCCTCATTAGTCTGGGAGCTAAGGGAATTCTGCTAGCTGATAGTTGCTTGCAAAATGCATCCTTCCATCCTCCCTTCTGTGTGGTAACGGTAGAGGGACGAAGGGGGACTGGAGGGAAGGATGGAAACAAACAAAGAAACATGTTCCTAACGTGTGCAAAACACGTCTTTGTTCTCCCAGGAGTTCCATGAGGTCTCCTTCCTCAAGAAGTTCAAGTTCAAGAGACAGGACAGGGTGTTCCCCAAGGTGGCTCCCGTTCCGCCCCCAACCTCGTCTGCAGCCGCCTCGGTCCCCAGTGCCTCCAGCGCCCCCATGAGGCCCCTCCCAGAAGGAGCCCCCGCAGGTGAGCGAAAACTAGGAGGGAGAGATATGACTTTCCTGCTGTCACTCAGCATATATGGCCCGTTACCAAAAGTATGTGTGTGTGTGCGTGTGTGTGTGCGTGTGTGTGTGCGTGTGTGTGTGCGTGTGTGTTTGCGTGTGCGCGCGCACATGCTGGCTATGCAGACAAGCCCTTGACAGGAATGAAGTTGCTGACTGTAGGCAAACTGACAAAGAACAAGGACGAGCTGAAGACTGCCGTGGAGGAGCTTGGCGGAAAGATTACCGGCACAGCCAATAAGGCTGCTCTCTGCCTGAGCACCAAGAGTGAGTGGCCAATCAACACCCAGAGGGTGACAGATTTTAAAATAAAGAGTAATTCCGAAATCTCTTGAATAGTCCGAAGTCAATCCTATGGTTACATTTCATATTTCTTTCTTTTAAACTTTCTGTCTCTCAGAGGAAGTGGAGAAGATGAGTAAAAAGATGGAGGAGACAAAAGAAGCTGGTGTGCGAGTTGTTTCCGAGGACTTCCTCACAGACATCAAATCCTCAGGCAAGGCCCTCCAGGAGCTGGTCTCCCTGCATGGCATTTCCTCCTGGGGGGCCGAAGTCAAACTCGAGCCCCAGGCTCCAGCTGCGGCCTCTAAGTCTGGAAGTGCTCCTGCAAAGAGCACAGGGAGAGTTAAAGAGGAGGAAGGTATGTATATAGCTCTACATGATTTGGATGAGACTATGAATGCTTACAGGTGGTCATGAGCAGTAACATCGTAGAGTACATTGAGAAACAATGCTGCCTTACTAGATATTCATGTTCTTTATAAAAACATCTTCCAGGTAGCAGTAAAGCGAAGAAGATGAAACTAACAGTGAAGGGAGGGGCAGCAGTGGACCCTGACTCAGGTGTGTGTGTGTGTGTGTGTGCGCGCGCTTGTGCGTGTGTAAATGCCTGCTTGTTACACTTTCTTTTTCAGTTTTGTATACACACACTGTCTTAAAGAATCCATCCTGGACTTGTGTCATCGATACAAAATTGAATGAAATCAAATTTAATTTGTACAGCTCTTTTTTCAAGCAAAATCACAAAGCCCTCCGTGTCTCGATTGCTCAGGTCTGGAGAACAGCGCCCACGTGCTGGATCAGAACGGGAAGATCTACAGTGCCACGCTGGGTTTGGTGGACATCGTCCGGGGAACCAACTCGTACTACAAACTGCAGCTTCTGGAGGATGACGTGCAGAAGCGGTCAGTGACAGTCACCCTGCAGAGGGACCGTTTTTGTCTAGTGTAGATGAACTCAAAAATAAACTGACACAAGATTGTACAAAATAGACATTTAAACATCATTATTCTTAATACAGTCCCCCCCCCCCCTCTTTTTCTCCCTCCTGGTGTAGGTATTGGGTGTTTCGGTCATGGGGTAGAGTGGGCACCACCATTGGTGGAAACAAGCTGGACAAATTCCATGACAAGAACTCTGCCATGGACAACTTCCTGGGCGTGTACGAGGAGAAGACGGGCAACACCTGGGGCTCCTCCCACTTCACGAAATACCCTAACAAGTTTTACCCTCTGGAGATCGACTACGGCCAGGTAGAAATTTACCACTCAAACACACACACTGACTCAGCATTTCCTCAAAGCTCAGAAGGATTTCCACATTTACCCACATCCCCAGCTATAACCGTCCCGTACCATATTGGTTGTGTGGTGTTGTTTTTGCTCACCAGGATGAAGAGGCGGTGAAGAAGCTCACAGCCAGCGCTGGCACCAAATCTCTGCTGGCCAAGCCTGTACAGGAGCTCATCAAGTTGATTTTTGATGTAGAGAGCATGAAGAAGGCCATGGTGGAGTTCGAGGTAGGGATTGTGTTGGTTTAAACCAGTGTATTTGGATCGTTTATTGTGCTAATTTAGATATTTCCTTAAAACATTTCATGATATTTTTCTGGAACTTTCCATGTACCTCTACAGATTGACCTGCAGAAGATGCCCCTGGGGAAGTTGAGTAAGAGGCAGATCCAGAGTGCCTACGCCCTCCTCAGTGAGGTCCAGCAGGTCAGTGACGTAGATCGCCCCCTGGCGCCCACTTCACAGTCCTGTGGTTCTCCATGTGCCTCATGAGATTTTGTGTCTTTTACTCAGGTTAAGCCAAGTCATGGTTTAAATCACTGTTTCCATGTTGGTGTCTTGCAGTCTCAGATTAGTCTAACACCTGCCTCTAGTCAACTCCCTACCTTTCCAGATTCCTCCACGTACTCGTTGTCCTGGAGCAAAACGTGCCTCCTTCCTAACATTCCAAACCTTCATGTGTCTACTCAGGCGGTATCTGACAGTGCTTCAGAGTCACACATCCTGGATTTGTCCAACCGCTTCTACACTCTCATACCCCATGACTTTGGCATGAAGAAACCTCCACTGCTCAGCAACCTGGACTATATCCAGGTACGATCGTCTGAGGACTCCTTCTCCTCCTCCCCTATTCTTCCCCTGATTCCTCCTCCTCTTTCGTTCATCTCCATAGTCTCCAGGGAGAGGAAGAACTAGCGGTTCTTAACCCACCACTTCCTCTTGTTGCAGGCTAAGGTCCAGATGTTGGACAACCTGCTGGACATTGAGGTGGCCTACAGTCTGCTGAGAGGAGGGGCGGAGGACAACAAGAAAGACCCCATCGACATCAACTATGAGAAACTTAAGACCAAGATTGAGGTGTGCCTCAAGTTTCATTCTATTTTTTAAGTTTTGTTTTTTTCAAGACATATTTTTTGGCCATTTCTGCTTTTTTTGAAAAGAAAGTATTTTGACGGGAAAGGTGGGTGGACATACAGTAAAGAGCCAGAATCGAGCCCAGGGCAATGTGGCAAGGACTAGCCTTTTAATGATGAACAGCTTAACCTGATGAGCCACCTGTGTTTTGTCTTCTGTAAAGTGACTGGGAGTATGCTTGTTTATTTCCGTCTCCCGGTGTCATCATTCCCTCCCTCCTGCACTATGTGCACAGCTGTTTGATGACGCAGCAAGATAATGTGTCATCTGTCTGTCTGTTTTTCAGGTTGTTGATAAGAGCACTAAAGAGGCAGAGATCATTCTGCAATATGTTAAGAACACACACGCTGCCACGCACAATACCTACACACTGGAAGTGGAGGAGGTCAGTCTGATGTTTTTTATAGTGGTCAGCTATGCGGTTGTGTGTGTGTGCGTGCATGCGTGCGTGTGCGTGTATTCGTAAACATATTAGCCCTTTGTTTGTGGTGGGTTTTAATATTTTACCACCTGCCTGCTAGATCTTCAAGATAGTGAGGGAGGGAGAGTACCAGAGGTACCGCCCCTTCCAGGATCTACCCAATCGTCAGCTGCTGTGGCATGGCTCTCGCACCACCAACTACGCTGGTATCCTGTCCCAGGGTCTGCGTATCGCCCCACCAGAAGCCCCTGTGGTGAGTGTTAATTTAAATCCTACAGTCCCACCTGCTGCTCAGGATGTTGAATGGCACAATGCGGTTGCAGTGCACCGAATGAATGACCGTTATGAAAGGAAATCCTGACGGAAGTATTGTGTTTACACTTTCTAGACCGGTTACATGTTCGGCAAAGGTGTGTACTTTGCTGACATGGTGTCCAAGAGTGCCAACTACTGTCACACATCCCAGTCAGATCCCACTGGCCTCCTTCTACTGGGAGAGGTTGCCCTCGGCAACATGTAAGTGACAGACCATCAACGGCTTGTAACTCTATTGAGTTGAACAAATGTCTTTCTATGTAAAGCAGAATTTCTGATTGTTGTTTATTTACACAGGCATGAGCTGAAGAAGGCTTCACACATCACAAAACTACCCAAGGGCAAACACAGTGTCAAAGGTACGAGTTTTATTGTTAAAAAACAACAACATTTAACCTACAATCTGTGATTCTGAGGAGTGGATCAACAGTGCAGGAAAATTCATAACTATAACTACTCAGCCGTAACCTTTTTACCTTTCTCCTTGTACCAGGTGTGGGTAGAACCGCCCCTGATCCTGGCGCCACGGTTACCTTGGAAGGGGTGCAAGTGCCTCTGGGAAAAGGCGCCAACACCAACATCGAGGACACAAGCCTGCTCTACAACGAGTATCCTTTTCAAACCCTCAACGATGCAGTCTGCCAGAGTATTGATAGTCTCATGGTGTTTTTTACCCATATTCATTTTGCGTTTGCTCAATTCACAAAAAGAAAGAAGAGGAAATAGTGGCGTTGTGTATGATCAACAGAGGGTGAAGATACAAACCATTGTTTGATAATTCATCTCCCCTCTCTTCCTGTCACGTTTCCCTAAACTTTTTTTTCTTCAGATACATTGTGTACGATGTGGCGCAGGTAAACTTGAAGTATCTGCTTAAGACCAAGTTCAACTACCAGACCTCGCTGTGGTGAGGGGCTGGCTTTGGACTACAACAGCTCTCAACACGGAGTTCAAGGCCACCGTTGTTGCACCGGAGACCCCTTCAGCTTCAAGCCCCATTCCCTACAATGAAAGACATCTTGGGCTGTGAACTAGTACTGTAAAATGTAAATTTTTCATGGGTGTTCTAAAATCCTAGCCACTGTATATGGCTTAATGCAATAGCTGGTAGTCTTCCATAGGATTGGTGTTTTGTCATATTTGCTCTTTCCAAATCTGCTGCAAAATTCACCACTGCGTTCCGAGCTCTGTAGGGTTGAAATAAGGCACATCTCATGAAAAAGCATGGTCTTTACTGGGGAAGAAGTGGAAAAGGTATTTCAAATAACACATTTGTATTGTGGACTTATTTTGCCTGCCCAGTCCTAGATAAAAGTTTTAAATAATGCTTTCTTAATTTTGGGATTTCTAATTTCCAAAACCTGTGCAATTGGGAGAGTGTCTATGTTCCCTTACCCTAAACATAGCCCTGTTATGGACAGTCCAGCTCCAATTCTGAGGGAAGAAGGAGCCTAATTTGGAAGTTGGGGAGAATTCATAACAGAAAATTTCCTATGCTATCAGTTTTCCTAAAGTCCTGATTGCTACTCTTCCATCACGGCCAGAAAGGTAAGCATTGACCAGGTTAAGTCGGTAGGAAGTGCATATGTAAACCACAGCTGAAGTTCTATG
>JAVQJY010156886.1:0-11702 GCA_036025375.1 Retropinna semoni | reverse complement strand
TGGAGCAGAGATTTGTGTGTTTGCTGCGAACAACAAAGCTTCACAGGATGATTTTGTCTGACAGACATCTCTCTCTGTCCCCATGTTTCTTGCTCCTCCACCATCTAAGGATTAAAGATGTACAGATCTACAAGATCCGCAATGATGCAGCCGCTGGTTAACTCGGGAATGGGCATGGCCCCTTTTTTCAAGGTAACAGCAACCTCCACGCTATTTACACACAAATCTTGAGGTTTTGGGATTTTGGTCAAAAAGCTTATTACATGCCCTTCTTTCTTGCTCTCTCTTTCTGTCGCTATATCTCCATCTCTTTCTCTCTCTCTTTCTGTAGGTGACTGTCTTCGAGCAGGAGCACTTCCAGGGAAAGTGCCAGGAGTTCACCAACGAGTGCTGCAATATCCAGGAGTGTGGCCTGGATAACATCCGCTCCATCAGAGTGGAGAGTGGCGCGTAAGTAGCATTATCTATGTGTGTGAGTGTCAGTGTGTCTATGTATGTGTGTGTGTGTGTGTGTGTGTGTGTTAGTTTGTGTCATACCGACAACGGTGTTTGTAAATGACACAAATAGTTATGAAATGTAATTTTTAAAAAAAACATTCCATGTTGGTGTTTTATTCAGTAGCTCACTATTATCCTCCCTTCTCTCTCTGTATGTGTGTGTGTGTAGTTGGGTGGGCTTCGAGCACCATTACTTCCAGGGCCAGCAGTTCATCCTGGAGAGGGGGGAGTACCCCCACTGGGACTCCTACAGCGGCTCCCTGTCCTACCACGTGGAGCGCCTCATGTCCCTGCGCCCCATCTACTGTGCTGTGAGTACCTGACAGGGGGGGTGTGTGTGTGCGTGTGTGAGGAGGAGAGGTAGGGAGACAGACGGACAGAGAGGTAGAAAAAGAGAAGAGGGAGAGAGTGTGATAGTTCACATGTTCTGGCTACACTTTCAGACGGTAGGTGCATTGAACAACAATAACCAACGTGTGTGTGTGTGTGTGTGTGTGTGTGTTTCAGTCCCACCAGAGCAGTCGTATGATGATCTTCGAGAAGGAGAACTTCATGGGCCGCAACGTGGAGCTGTGTGACGACTACCCCTCCCTGCAGGCCATGGGCTGGTGCATGCCCGAGGTGGGCTCCATGCACGTGCAGTGTGGCGCGTAAGTTTAGCCTCTCCACACACACACTTTATACACAACACTCACCGTGTCCTCCATTACAAACTAATACCGTCCAAAGTGTAGTATCGAATAGATACCGTCCAAAGTGTAGTATCGAATAGATACCCGCCAAAGAAACTCACATGCTACAATTTGCAAATCCACTCTCACACTGAAGTCTGACGAGTCCTCACGGCTCTTTCTGTTCTCACTGCAGAGCCACACTATCTCTCAGTAACCTCCCTCTCCTTCTGTGCCTCCTACAGCTTCGTGTGCTACCAGTACCCCGGCTACAGAGGCCAGCAGTACATCATGGAGTGTGAGAGACACAGCGGGGACTACCAGCACTGGAAGAACTGGGGCTCCCACTGCCAGACCCCCCAGATCCAGTCCATCCGTCGTATCCAGCACTAAGAGGGGGCCAGGCTGAGAGGCCCCGGGCCCCAGGGCCCACGGACAGCTACCCTCCCCCAGCCCGGTCCCCTCCTCCCCCTCCAGTCCCACCCTCTCCCCTCTCCCTTTGACCAGGACAGCAGACGCCCCACTCACCAAGCCGCACCACTGAGACACACACCCGTTCGTTCCACGGTACGATAAGAGACAATATCGCACTGTAAAAGCACAGGGATACACACGCAACACTCGACCCCTAGGGATGCACTGATCCTGAGAGAACACACGGTGTCTTTTTATCCAGTTAGAGCAACCACACAGAAAAACACACCCGCACTGAACCACCTACCCTCCTTTAGGCTTGACAGAGAGGATAGGCACCGCCCCCTGCAGTGCTGGAACCAATCCGCGGGGAGAGGTCGGCGCGTCATTCGCCAGTCTCAACATGGCTGCTGCCGCCCCCCCTCCCCCCCTCAGTCCAGCGCGGCGAAGGGAAGATGGCCGCCGCTGTGGTCCAGCTCTGCTGTGTTGATGTGTGTGTAGGAGGTTGAACCACAGGTTAATGAATAAACACATGGTCACTTCATTCACTTCGCCTGCTTTTATCATTCATGTGAGACTGTTTGTGTGTGTAGTGTGAAAAGGGATTGTGAATTCAATTGAAGTTGATGTGATGTGAAAAAAGTCAACAAAAAAAAAACATCAGCACTTCAAAAAGACAAAAGTGATGCTAAAACCTAGTCGTGCTAAACTAGTCATGACCCGTCACACACGATGCAAAAAACAAAACAAAAACTGGAAAGTCTTTATTCGCAATATGAAAGATGGAAACAAACACATCAAAGTTTTTTTAAAATATATTGTATTTTATTTTTTTTATTTAAATGTAATTATAACCAAGAAACTGTGAGTAGAAAAGGATGATAAACGTGTCAACTCGACAATAAGAACGATGAAGCAAACACTTAGAACTCGGCAGGTGACAAAGATGGACAACTTGATATGAGGGATACATAACTCAACCAATAAAAGCCCTCGACTGCGTGCAAGTGCGGGATTGGTGTGGAACTTAAACACTTCTGAGCCTCTTCTTACTTGGTCTCACTTTTGGAAGTACACGTCAGCTAAAACAGAACGGCATCTCTCGCTCCTAAGTGCTGCGGTATTAAACCGAACCAACTGAACGCCTGACTGAATAAAATATGCAGAAAAACACATATGCAAATACAAACAGACTGTATAACAGGCAGAATAAGCTCAAACAACACCTAAAACTTTTCTTTGCATGTCTTTGCAAAACTTTTACCACCATTTTCCCACTTTATCCATCCCTAGCCATGCCTGACTTCTAACACACTCCTTATAGTAGCCAATAGGAGGACATGTGTACACTGTGTATGTGTTAGAAATGAAGGGGGGAGCATGTTACTTATTATGGTTGTGTGTGTGTATGTGTCTGTGTGTGTCTGTGTCTGTGTCTCACCTCATTGCAGAGAAGACAGTGGGCTACTGCAGGGACAGTGATCAGACTATACTCCAATGACATCAATCTCTTCTTCACGCTCCTCTTCATCCTCCTCCTCCCAGGGAAGCCCCTCCTCCGAAAGTCCAGGAAGTGTAAACGAGAGGAATGAAAGGGGGCTGGAGCCACCTAACACATCCACTTCCTCTTCCTCCCCCTCCCAACTTCCTGTAGAACCCATATGCTTCTGTGTGGAAAGCGAGACGATAGGATGTACTGTCCCAGAATGCAGCAGGGCCAGTGACTTGCACTTGGTGAGACTACTCTGTCCTCTTATTCCTCCATCCCACTCTATACTCTGTCCGAACTCTTCTCCTACAACATCCACGCTGCCATCAGAATCCAGCTCTACCACATCAATGTCCTCCTCGCTACTTATCCTCCTCTTCAACCCTCTCTCCCTTCTCTCCTCCACCTTTTCTTTCACTCGGGGTCTGAGCAAAGTATCTCTGATCCTCTCAAACTCTGTCACCTGGATGACGTCTACCTCCTTATCCATCTCTACTGTTAAAGTCCATTCCTTACCAGACACATATTTGTCTTCGGAGGGAGACTGAGGCTTTGAGGTTGCTGGGTCTAGGAGTTGTAGTTCCAAGCTGGATGGAAGCTGTGGCCCTGAGGTTGCTGGGTCTGGGAGTTGTAGTTCCAAGCTGGATAGATGTCGTGACCTCGAGGTTACTGGGTCTGGGAGTTGTTCTGGAAGTTCTGGACATGTCGTCTGTCTCCCACCACCATCCATCACTCTCTCCCTTTCTGTCTCCTCCCCTTTCCTTCTCTTTGGCTTGCCCATCTCTGATTCCAGAATTGTTATTTTTTCCTCTCCTTTTCTCCGTCTGTTCTCTCTTCTGTTCAGCCCAGCATCTAAAAATTGAGCTGAAGGGCTCCTGACCTCCGACATCCTGTTGAACCTCTGATAATTCTTGTCACCGCCCATCTTCAAGTCCTCTTTGCTCTTTCCTAGAGGCTTGACTGCCGGAACACTGTCCTTCTCAGACGATCCGGTTGGCTGCTTGGCTGAATGTGGGGGCTCCTCTTGTGCCTCTGTTTCCACCGCCACCTGTGTCTTCTCCAGGTTCCACATACATTTAGAAGCACAGCGATTCAGCTTCTCCACTCCGAGACGCACATCAAGCTCTGTATCACAAGCACGGATATGCTTATGCATTTTTAGTCTCTTTCTCGTGATCAGCTGTTTACTTTTCTTGACCAGGTGCCTGGTTTGGTATCGGTTTACACCTCTATGAGACATAAGTTGGGCACTGGGAGGCTTGAGTGTGGTTGGGACTGTTGGTT
Organism: Retropinna semoni; assembly: GCA_036025375.1. Classification (NCBI taxonomy): domain Eukaryota; kingdom Metazoa; phylum Chordata; class Actinopteri; order Osmeriformes; family Retropinnidae; genus Retropinna; species Retropinna semoni. The sequence goes on along the minus strand of JAVQJY010156886.1, from coordinate 7,346 downwards.
GTCTGTTAGCGATGAGCTTCCTCGGCTGGATATGGCTGTTAGGGGGTTTGAAAGACTTGGTACGGCTGTTATCGGGGTTGAAAGACTGGGTATGGCTGAAGGAGGGTTTGGTGGACTGGGTATGGTTGAAAGGGGGTTTGGTGGACTTGGTAGAGGTGGAACAGGGTTTGGTGGACTGGGTATGGCTGGAAGGGGGTTTGGTGGGCTTGGTATGGCTGGAAGGGGGTTTGGTGGACTTGGTATGGTTAGAAGGGGGTTTGTTAAACTTGATATTGCTGGAAGGAAGTTCACACAGTGGTGGAGGCAACCTCTCAACTCCTCCAGTCTCCTCCAAGATTCTGATTCCTTCCCTTGTCTGTCTTCTGGTCATCCTCCTCTCTTCTTTCACTGTTTTCTCCTCCACTCGAAAGTTCAGTGGTTTACCAGTAAGGGGTGCTGCTGGGGCAGGCTGAGCATGTTTAGGCTGGGCTGAGCTGTTCTGGATCCCGATGTAGTTCCTGATGGCGGTGAATGGATCTGATGGGCTGTCTGTGTTTCTGCAGTCTGTTTGGGTGTTGCTGTGAGTGCCCTCTATCTCTCCCAATGCCGGATTTGAACCAGAATTGTGCTGCTCAATTGAGTGCAAGAAGTGATCGAGAATGTCGCTCAGATCGCCCTCTGCCAGCTGCTGCACAACCGGAACGTCACACCCATATTGGGAAGTACCGCTGCACACCCTCTTTTCAGCAACGGGGAACTCAGTATGGGGAGCTGACATGGTTGTGGTGATGTCACTTGTGCAGTTGTCAGAATTCTCGTCGGTGCGGTCCAGGTTGCCATTAAGAGGAAAATCAGGAAGAGGAGATGTGGCAGCATTTCCCTGGAGATGGCTGACGGGTTGGGTTTTCGCGGAAACATTAGGCAGGATATTTAGACCCATCATAATGTCTTCCAGCCATTCAAACTGCTCAACTGAGTCTACCTGGGGAGGAGGAGGCAGCGGGGTGGTGTGGAGCAGGGCTGGCGCTGGAGCCACATGGGGGACAAGAGAGGAAGGGGTGAGGGAGGAGGATGGTGGCTCATAGGTCAGAGCTTCATAGAGTTTTGTGGGGAGTTTGGGGAAGGGGATGGGTCTGAGCCGGGGACGACCTCGCTGTTTCTTTATCACAGGAAAGCATTCCTGGAACAGAAAAAAAAGTTTCAGTTACATGTTTAACACTGTAACCCAGCGGTTCTTAAACCTTTTATCTGGCGACCCCATCAAAAGATACTGGTTACGTTTCGCAAGCCCCTTTCCCAACCATCTTATTTGACAACCTACTGCCATGGATAACCTCCCTTACATGTTAACGACTGCATAAAACAAAAACCTCAAGATGTAACAAGTATAAGGGCTTTTGGCAACTACCGCAGGAATAGAGACGGTTTTACCAATTGTGTGGCTTTTATGCTTTTGCAACCAGGAGCACCACTTTGAATGGAGCTGCTTTTGGGGCTAAAGTAGTATGTGCATATTTTGGGTGAGCAGTTCAGTTACCTTTCATTAAGGAACTGTATGGGTTCATTAACTTGGATCGGGATCAGTTTGGTTTCAAAACGACTCTTTATTTTTATCGTGTCATTAGCCAGAACTTCACTATCATTTTTGATTCAGCAGGTTAAACCACATTCTTTCTAATATGGTTAGTGAAAACACTCTTTCTGGCAGGTGTTATGTAGGCCTATTCTAACTGATGATGCTCATGTAGGAACAGTAGACCTACTTGTAAGTGGCTCTTCTGAACATACCACCAGTTTTTTGGGGGCCACCGATCCATTTTTGAGTTAAAAACTCAAGCAATCTGTTTTTTTTTGCTTTCTTTAATAAAGCGGAAAAGATTTGAGTTTTTTCTGACAAGAGCATAAGATTGATTTATTTCTCTCAGAGGAATACAATGGGAAAACTCTCAACACTTGAAGCACGGGATCACAGTTGACCAGTGTTCTGTTCGGACCACCCCCCACAGTTTGGCACAGGTGTGCGCCGCGGATAGCTGAAGTGCTGATGTTGATTTGATTATTGAAAAAAGCAGAAGTGTGTTCACGTAAACGGGGCATATTGAATCCCAACAAAAGCAAAATTCAGCATTCTGGGGTTGCAAAAAGCAAAGAAAAAAAGCACCATGGCTGACGTAGAAATGGATGGAACTAGAAAAGCAGCCCCTATCATTTACGTCACAGCATTTTTGGTTTCTTTTGAAAATATATGACGATTTCAAGATTTCTAGATTATACAGAAGAATGAGTTGACACAACCCTTACCTCATGCAACTTAGGCATTGTGGCACAAGAAAGCAATATGAGACATATATGCTGGGTTAAAAATGTGTGGCAATCTGAGTCTCTTTTTTTTTTTGCTGATTCGAAAAATCATCCAATTTGTGACTTTTGGGATCCGTTGCACCACTGCTCTCAGTTGTGCATCTAAACGTCCAAATAGTTTAATGGTAATTAAACTATAAATAATAATAACGTGTTTAATACATTCAGAAAGAAAATCACCCCGTGACCCCTCCTGTTTTTTATGCTACCCCCCCCTAAAGGGTTGTGTCCCACAGTGAAAGTACTGCTGATGAAACCAGCTATCAAACCAAATCCAGTACCCTACCTGGTAAACTTGTGGTTTGTTGTCGCTTGTTGCCGTTGTATCAATCCTCTGTGGTGATTGGCCCTTTCCCTCCCCGGTCCTGGTGATCTCCCACACATTATCCTGACCATGTCTCTTTCTCAGTTGGATCTTGATAGGCTGCAGCATATCCCTAGTCTTTAGGTGTACTTTCCTGCCCACCACGCACCCTCCTTGTCCGGCCCGCAAGGCCCACATCCCCCATCTCTGCAGCCGGCCTCCCCGGGACACCGCAACTACTGCCTGCTCTTTGGACGCTGCTGTCTCCCCTGTCTCCACCCCTCCCTTGGGTCTTCCTGTAGATCTGTTCCTAGACCTCCGGGCCTCCTTTTTCTCCACACTCCTCCTGGCTCCTCCCACCACTCGTTTCCTTCGACCCCTCCTTCCCTTTGGCCCCTCCTCCTGTGGCTGGTCAGGTTTCAAGAAGTGACTAATGAATCCTGGGATGTTCCCCTTAAAGCGCTCGATCTCCTCCCCTTCCCCCAGGTTCTCTATACCTAAACCCAAATTCTGATGGGGTTCAGAGGTAAAGAGTGGGAGAGCCTCTATCACATGACCAGACAAGGAGATGGAGGGGACGGAGGAAGAGAGGGAGGCAGGGAAGATGTAGACATGTGTGGGGTCTGTGTGGGGCAGGAGCATGGAGGAGTTGGACAAGGGGATATCAGTTGTGAGGGTAACAGAATCAAGAGCAGGGGTCTCCATAGCCTGGAAAGCTGTGACATCATCAGCATAGGACACAACTAGGTTAGGGTTAAGAGTAGATGTAAAGGGGTAGTGGGTGGGGACCTGGAACTGTTCTGGAGGTCTGGGAGAGACTGGACCCTCAATCCTCTGAGGCAGCAAATGGAGAGGCAGAGGGGAATAGTCCATAGTGGTGCGACAAGACTGAGTCCCTGCGTCTGTGTCCGCTGACGTCTCAGTTCCTCCGTGTCTCCACATGATGTTGCCAGCGCCACCTTCCATTTCACACTCTCCAGCCTTCAGTCTGGCACCGTGTACTTCTCTGTCGTCAAGAGGCTCTGTCTGTACCCCCACTTCTATCAGTGTAACTCTCTCCTTCCATGGCTCTCCCTCACTCCACCTTGGTCTGGCAGTTCTCTCCCACCTCCTGGCTTCGTTCTCTGCCTCTTCCTTCCCCACCTCCACTAGCCCATTGATGCCCAGCTCGGCAGCAGCTGCCAGGACCTCCTTCCTCTCCGACTCCCCATCTCCCACCATCTCCCCAGAGTACAGCAACCCCACCAGCTTCAGCAGGGCACAGGCCCCAAAAGCTGTTAACTCCAGAAGGTGGCTTTGACCAGGCATAGGAGGTGGCCTGGATGATAACGCGCGAGAGAGCTTGGGGCTGAGAGCAGACAAGATGCAGCTGTGGACTGGCACTGATATACCTGGAGAGAAGAGTAGGCAGGAAAGATGTAAACACACACACACACACTTCAGGCCCTGTTTTCCATCATGTATGTTTCTGAGGGAGTGTTTACTTGTCCTTCATACCTGCAGCCCGGAGCACAGTGTCACAGTGCTGGCTGTGACGCTGCTGTTTCTGAAGTTCCACCAGCAGAAGAGCCTTGAGCCCGGGCCTTCGGTACCCCCACATCCCTCCATTCACTAAAAAGAGGGTAAATGAAGTGGGATGAGAAGGGAGAGAGCAAGAGAGATGTGAATGGTATGCACTAATGCCTGATGATTAACTTACAATTTTTGTCTCTTTAGGATACTATTGAAAAACGTACTAGCACATTCAAATTATCTATCTAGTCTTCCCAATTGTATTTGTAAAAACATTTCAGGACACATGGTTGCAAGTTTGATTGTGTTGACAAGTTATTCATATCCTGAGTGAAATCACCAAGCGAAACACGTGCCATACGTTGATAATACTCGAATTAGCTATCTAGTAAGCTAAGTTCGCTTATGTAGTTATCATACTTTGCATGCTAGTTGGCTAGTCAGTCGTTGAACGTGAATTTGTGGATTGCACATGGTAGCATTGGTTACACAACAGACAGTTGGCCGCTACGAAGAAAACAAATATGATGTCTGACTAAAGCACTTGCGAGACTCTTTGTTTAGGTGTAACGTTATGTGGCAGTGGCCATACAGACAGACACCTTGAAGCGTTTCAGATCATGAGGTCAGGTCACGCATTACTCACCTTTAGCCGTTCTATATATTTTTTTCCTTCTTCTCCAAAAAAAATCTAACTAAAAGTGAACATTTACAAGTAAAAACAATTAGCTAAAATAATGCAATTAAATATTTTGAATCTGGACTGGAGTGCGGCTACTGTGTTATGTGTCAAATTGATGATGTCAAGTCATTTAGCCATCCGCTTACTTGACTGATCTGAAATGAGTTGCCTTCAATCTACTTGTGGAGCATAACCCCCGCTTTGTGTCACGTTTGTGCAAACTGTTAAAGCAGATCAAAGTTTCAAAACAAAACTTTATTCAACATCAGTATAGCATTTTCCCCTCCCATTTTTGCTTCATCTTAAAATAGGCTGCAAATTAATTGTGTAATAAATCTGGTTTAAGACATTTGAGCATTCAAGGTAATCTATTTATAGTCAATATGGTCCAGAATTCAGACAGGCAGACTTTGTAATTCACCCATCTACATACCGCCTAGGCCTGAAGGAACTCTAAATGGGACAGGTAGCATCACAATCAATTATAGAGTTAATCAACAGAATCCGCTGGGAAGCTTCCAGGATCATTCCAATCTAGAAAAAAATAAAAATACGCCCATCGGATTCACCCTCAGTCAAATTTCAATTAAAACAGGAGCAACACTACCAGTACGCCGTAATACTTCGCCCTCAAATAGTTCCATTTCCTTTAAGGTTGTAGAGGTCAGGGGTCAAAGTGGGGGTGGGTGAGACGCCTTGGCCGGGGTCAGGTCTGGGCCAGCGCTGGTTGAATTTGACAAAGAAAAGTGGGTCGGTAAAAGGGCCGCCGTAGACGATGGTGTTAAGTAGGTAGATGAGGGCGACCACCAGACAGCTGATCAGGAAGAACGGTATGAATGGACGCAGGTGGGTCCAGGCCACACCCACCCCGTACCCCAGCCCGCTGAGTCCCCCCTGCTTCCCTGTGTGGGTGGTGTGGCGGCCGGAGTCCGACAGCATATTGGAGGGAGGAGAGCCTTCTCGGGAGTTGGATGAGGGAGCGACGGAATCGATAGACGCGTGGACACACCTACTAAGGCCCGTCTAATCTCCCTCAGTAGGTTTCTCTGCTCCTCCCGACTGCTTTGTGTTCGGTTAATCCACCAAAGGCAATCCAAGAGCCACGAGGGATGTCTCTCTTCCCCTCACGTCCTCTCAGGAAGCAAGACCTCAGTCATCAGGCCAACTTCAGCAAATTGTCCTTAGTCCAAGAAGGGCAAAGTTGCGTCGTGCTCGCTGCACGTGACTTGAGGATTTGTATAGTCACAAGTTGTCATGCTCCAGCCTTTACTGACATGCCTTCCATACGCAGGTGTTATTCCTTAGGTCTCTCTCTCTCGCTGTTCTCTTTATTCTCATGCGCATGTGGACCCAGGAGAAACAAGACACTCAGCCTATTTGACAAGAGAGGGAGAGAGCAAATGAAGGAGAGAGAGCGAGAGAGAGCCCTAAATAGATACAGTACCAAGTGACAGGAGGGAGTGGGTGAGAGAGCACGCGCAAGAGGGAGGGGGGGGGGAGAGAGAGAGAGAGAGAGAACTGCTGTATTTAGTGGTCACAAGTTGAAGGGTGAGGGGTGGGGGTGTCTGGAATACTGACAGGGATTTATTGAGAGACAGGAGGGATAGGGAACACGGAGACACTTCGGAGCCTTCACTCATGTTTCCCTCTTTGAGGATCATAAACACACAGCCCAGTGAGTACACAGCAATACACACATTCTTGTGGAGTGCACACACCTAATAAAAGTGCACAGACACACACAAACTCAAAAAGGTTCTCACAGCACGCACCCTTGTATGACCTCTCTTCTACAGTACCTCATGCCAGCCTTAACGTCGAGTCAACAGTGAGACCAGAAATGCTCTGTAGAAGGCCCAGAGGACCTCGCTAGCCTGTTAGAGGGGTTATCCAGGCTGAGGATGTTGGTGCCACAACAATGCCAAGGTCACGGACGACTGCTATGAGTATTAACACCACCATCCACTGTAGACAGATGGAAGGCTCTATAAAACCCATCGCAGAAGGGAGTGGTTCCTCTCACTCAAAATATACTAAACATGAATTCGCCATGACCTTGTAGAACATGTGTATGTGTGTGTATGTAAGGTGAGGAGAGTCAGATTACTTAGAGTAAGCTTCATCTCTTTAATTAGACCTGTTTATCCAGCTCACACTGGCAGCGTGTGTACATCCAGCCTCTCTCACACACAGACAGCACATCCAATCTAGTCTGAGAAAAGATCTTTATTTTATAAAAACAGTATTGCCAGTTACATACTCTTACTGAAAAAAATTCAACTTTTCAGAGCCAAGGCATGTATGAGAAGTACATAATTGTACATGGATAGGCAATGCTACAGAGAAACGATGCATGTGGAAAAACAATAATAAAAAAACAAAGATGATTGGTCTCTTTTGCCATTAAAAACAATTAGTGGTAAAAGTGGAATAAAAAAGTAGAACAGATTGCATAATGCCTTCATCCACCACTCTCCAACAATCCACCCCCCTCAATCAAAAACAAAC
>JAVQJY010155471.1:0-10105 GCA_036025375.1 Retropinna semoni | reverse complement strand
TATAGGGAAGCTAATGAGATCCCCAGAGAGTGAAGAACTTTACAAAGATCCTGGGCGATGCCAGATACATTCCACTAGACCTCAAGAAACAATATCATAAAACTTCAATATAAGAACTGCTTAATTGTTGCCAAGGTCATTTTTCATTGTGCCACAAGCCAGGAGCGGTGTGTGTGCACGCTACTACCCCTCTGGGCCATAATGATCAATTTAACTTAATGGAACACAGCAGAGGGTGAAGGCAGGATGTGGAGAACCGCCGCCATGCAATCTTCTCTCCTTGAAAGGATGTAAGGAGACGTACAGTAGCATACCATACACAGAACCAAATTGGCAAGAAAAAACAGCCTCCAATTCAAGAAACGATACGACACACAGTTCACACGGAAAAAAAAACCTTATCTGAGGTTGAAGAGGAGGAGGGATAGGGGGAGGGGTGTGGAACAGCCTCCTGAAAATGGAAACCAGGTCGCTTTCACACACAGCAAGGGGAGTCACCAAGCACAGTTCTAGGGTTGGGTAAGCTCGGCTGCTTTGCTTTAAAAAAGGTCAACAAAGTGTATCTGCGAGTTTCCTTGCGGCAGCAAACACGTAAATGATGAGGGATGTATTGTGGAATTGTGAGCCGGGAACGGCAGCAGGAACTTACCAAACTGAAACTGTTCGTTATCCATAAGCCGAATGGATGCTGGCGCACACCTCTGAACAACAAAAAAAACAAAGAACTCTCACAAACATAGACATAACTCCTTAAGTCAGGTGATGGTGAAATAATTTATACAAAACATTCAGAGAACACACAAACAAACAACCTACTCAGATATTCAGGATTATATATATAGGCTGTCCTTTGGGAATGCTTTTGTTTAGCCCTTGTTCTGTGGTCGATACCCTAATAGAGAGCTTTACACAGCTCTAAAACCTGACTCACTTCTGTAGGTGTAACAAGGAGAGCTGCACAACTCATATGCATGTACTCATCAATAAAGGCTGAATAAGCACTGTACACAGACAGTGTGGACAAAGGCAACAGGGTTTCTCTTCATCATCTAAATGTGTTCCTCACTAATAATTGGGGAACAGTCAATCATAAACAGACCACGCAACCACATTATGGTATTGATCCGCCCAGTCAATACCTCCTTAGCCATACTGACCTGCTGCTGTTTTTGTCATGGAAATGAAGGTAAACTCATTATTGTGGTCTTGGAGATTAGACTAATAGGATTAATACAGTCCTGTCAATATACATTAGACAGTAATAATATTACTGAGACAAAGTGGTGATTGTTTCCTCTCCTGTTCTGAATCAATTACCCTAACCTAGTATAGTAAGGTAATTATTGTAATTGGTTGTGTTTTGTTTAAAGTTTGAAGCATGACAAACTGTGTTGCAGCAACAGGAAAGGTGGGCGGTGGTTACCTGTTTGGCAACTTCTCGTAGGCAGGCTACTCCTTGCTCAAAGTTAGGGAACACCACAGAGCCGTACTTCTGGTATTCTGGCACTGGGCGGATCTTCATCGTTACCTCAGTAACCACGCCAAGAGTTCCTGTGTGTGGGGGGGGGGGGAACAAAGGGAATTTTTTACTCTGTGAACACAGAACACCTGAGAAAGGAGTCAATCCCCCAACCTGGCCTGGCTCTGGTGTGACTGGGAACAGGCCCCAGGGTTCCTCTGGTGACCCGTCTAACATTGCACCTCGGAGATCTGGTTTCCTGCAGCTCTCAGGGGTCCGTGTTAGATTTATCAACTCTGGCCAGGTGGAGGTAAAGCAGGCCCACATCAAAGGCCAACCACAGGCCAACATGTAAAGGACCCCAGGGACTCCCGACTGGCCTCCCGACCTAAGAGAGTATCAACTGTGTGTCTGTGGAAGTATGTCTCATGTTCCCTGTTCAATGACTTGTGTGTGTAATGTCCCCTGCTGGGGGAAGGCCGGTCTGGTATTGCTCTCCAGGCTGACTTTACACCATTACCAAATGATCAAATTCATAGTCCGTTCCAAGTTGTGTTTCTCAGATAAATAAAAATGAAGCCAGAAAAAAAAGAGGGTGATTGTAACTAGGAGAAAATTAAAAGCGTCATTAGCTAGTGAGACATGGCAATCTCTGGAGCATTGGAAAATGGCGTTTAATTCAGACGTGTATTTTCTAGAATTTTGTTGCAAATGGTTAAGAATCAACACAGAGGCCAAGTGAGAAACCTGGCAGTGATCATGTTCTCAGAGCACCCTCGTGAGCGCCGTGGACAAACGGTGTCATTAAAGCAGAGCAGTGGAGTCGATTGTAACGATGCTTCTATCTTAACGAGATCCCAGTAAACAAGTGATAACCTCCGTCATAAAACGCCTTCATAATTCTGCCACCAGTTCATCAATCTGTGGGAAAGACAACTGAAATGTGAGCTCCTTCCGTAGCATTTTACACATCTATCCTACGGACATTAAAAAACCACAGATGTCATGCTAACGGCTCTGTGAACGTTATATAGTCAGCACCAGATATAGCCTGTTCATATAGATGCCGTACAGGCGTCTCACCACTGGCACCTTTCTTCTTGTAGTTTCTGGAAGAGTGGTACTGCATCAATGTCATGTTCACATACTCCGCCAGGGATTTACCACTGATGTGCAACATTGGGCAACTCAAATAAAGAAAGCCCTACCTCAGAGTAAACAACCACATCCCACAAAGCCATGTCCCACATCAGCACGTAAATGCTGTGTAGACCCGTCCATAAGCCCCTTTCTTGAGCATCGCTACGTCTGTTGATGAAGTCTTTCATGTGACACTACATGCCACATACTGCTCTCTAGTGGCCCGGTAGAGAACATGTGACTCTGCTACGCCTCAGAAAACACCCCTGGGTCTCCTCTCTGGGGCATCAGTTCGGCCCGTGCAGCAGAGAGTAGGGGAGAGAGCAAGAGAGAGGAAAGAAGAGAGAGACAGAGAGCAAGAGAAAGAGAGACAGGCAGAGAGAGAGACAGAGAGAGAAAAAAGGTGAGAACGTGTAAGAAAAAGAGAGAGAGGAAAAAAAAGGAGAGATAGAGAGAGCAGGCAGGGATACTGTAATGTGCTCCTAGCAATGTCAATGAGCACCCTCCTGTGAGGGGCAGACCACAATGTAAGGTGGTGGGAGCCATTTCTACAACTCTTCTCTCTGAGAGCCTGACTTCTCCAAAACCAGGGTTATGTAGAGGAGAGCCGTTCAGAGGACACACAGCAGCCACCACAAAGAGAACCTGCACTCGCTGGCACAGCGTAGGGGGAAAATGACATTTTCCTGCCAATAACGACAATGAATAACCTAATGCTAGATGGCTGTGAAGCCAGTCACTCGAAGTCAGAGCGGACCGTTTCACGTTGCACTGACTCCACACAATGTTTGATTAGCCTTGGCTGGCTTCACACACCTGCACAGCATTGGCCATGGCTCAAAAGCTTTTGAAAGAGAAACTGATTATTATTGATTATTCCATCCCACCCTTTATGCAGGTTGCAGTGGAATATTTTGGTATTCAGGCCACATCAAGGTCAGTGAGATTAGGGAGACCTGGGCTAGTGTGTGGTGAATAAGAAGAGAGTAGAAGGTTTGAAGTTACTTTTAATGACATGTTTTCCACTCAGCACGCAGGGTGTAGTTTAGCTTCCACTGCTGGACTGTGTTATCATGGCCTGACATCGGTGTCCAGGGCGGAAAGAGGGGTACCCAAGGACCTGCCTTCCTGGATCCCACACACTCCCAGAAGCCTGCCTTCCTGGAGTCCACACACTCTGAGACCTGCCTCCATGAAACCCACACACTCCCAGAGACCTGTGTCCGTGAAGCCCACACACCCCCAGAGATGGGAGTCTAACTCTGTAGCATGGGTAGCAGGCTCATCTTAGAGCCAATGACAAAGGGCTGAGAGACTAAAATAACAAGCATGTACATTGTACCAAAGCCTGCTGTACACAGTAACTATGCTTTAATAAAGGTCAGGTAAAATTGATGATTTGACTTAATGGAATACCATCCAATGTTTTGAGGGCAGATGTGCATTATGTATCCATGGAACACCATTCTAATGAGTACAAATGGATCCCTCTGTATTGCATAGGCAGTGAGCAGATTGCTGAGCTTTTCAGGGGCAAACACTGAGTATGTACCCACAGCTGCTTAACATGGAGGTGCCAAGAGTCCTTGCAACTGCTGATTAGGTGGGGGGACCAGGCATATGGCAGTATTCTCCATGGGCTAACACAAGGACAGGGCACGCGTTCCAGGAGGGGGGTGCGGAGCACGGTGCGTGGTTGCCCCCCACCAACCCTGGTTAATGTTCACCTGGGTTGCAGCATGGGAACCATCACGGTGTTACTCCCCTGATAAGCAAACATGCATGTGACATGCTCACACACGTGTATCACACACAGCAACTCCCACGCAAAGATAATTGTTCAAAGACACGCACTCTCACTCACAAACGCACGCACACACAGAAAGGGATTCAAAGGTGAATCTGAGCGTATTGTACCCTCGGAGCCCAGGATGAACTGGTGGATGTCAGGTCCTGTGGACATGCGAGGGCCCAGGCAGCTCTTCTCTATCACTCCTTTAGGGGTCACCATCTTGATGTGGACCACCTGGACAGCGGGGAGAACATCACAGTTGGTCGCCGTTCATACTCTGAACTCTAAACACATTCATAATGATCAGCTACTCTCTACAAAGGTCACTTTCAAGTAAATAAAAAAACGGTTAACTGGAAAAAGTGGTGACTTCAGGGGCCCATGCAGACAAGACTTTTAGTTCAAATATGTCAATCAATTCACAATGAAATTTTTTTGTTTTAAAACACTAGAATATCCCCATATAGCAGCAGTACCTGCAGATTGCTAAAGATTGCCATACATCCATGTCAACCTTGTTTTCCATTACTGTTCCATCCCATCTGAATACGAGCAGGGTCATGTGAAGAGAGCCCCACACCACCTACCAGGTCCTCAATGTTTCCGTAGACGTTCTTCTTCATGCCAGACGCCCTGGTGGCCACCCAGCCGCCCAGCGAACTGAACTCCATGGAATCAGGCTCGTGGCCTGTGCAGTAGCCACTCTCGTTCAGCTGAGGACACATAAAAACAAAAACGAAATAAAAAATACAGATCAAAAACACTTACGTATATTAATAGGGGCACGTAAACTCATTGGCTTGGGAAAATGAAGTTGTATAAACCGCGGACAACGGCTCGTTGTTGTTGCCGTTAGATATAACTGTAGACTCGTTCGGCTTTTATGCTTCAAACTTTGCATTTTATGACATCATAGATTTTTACAACAACCAAAAACAAACCGACTACAAAAAGTGAAGGGGAAAATGGGATGTTGTGGAGGTGGGCTGTCCCAGGTTTCACTGCTAGGCCAGTCCATCCGTGCCCAGGCCGCCCTAATGGCTTCTCTCTTCCAGGTGACGTTGGTAAAGTCAGGCCATGTTTTATTACCCCGCTCCCCCAAAAGGCAGCTTTTTAACACACTGCCATCTGCTCCATCAGAGCGGCCTGTCTATATGCAGAGGTGCAGTCTGTTTGAGATGCAGCTCACACGTTCCTCCACATCAAACACCAGCTCCTTCTCCATTTTTCTGAATTAGCTTGATGGTGCCATCTGCTCACAGCCTGAGCCTCCATCTCCAGCCCTCCACCCTCCAGCCCTCCCCTGTGGAGCCTATCCCCGCTCACAGCCACACCTACCCAGAGCACAGCACCAAGCTGGGGTACAGGGACGGCCTACAGGTGAATGCTTCCACACAAAACAGCTCACTCATGCCAGGATGTCAATGGGAGAGATGGATTTAAAATGAAACCAGAACAGAACACTGACAAAGGCAAGGCACTTACTAATCTCTCCAAATCCTGTCCGATGATACCAGCTTCAACATGGGCAGTTAAATTCTTCTCGTCGATCCACAATATTCGGTTCTGAAGAGAAGGAAAAACAAACAAATAAATAAATAAATAAAGTGTTCATTGTTTAAGCCTACATTGTTTACACAACTAACATAAAAGTATACCCCTTCCTATTGTCTCATGACACGGTTTTCATTTAGTATAAACTATTTTGCTGCACATCTGATTCAGGTTAAAGAGTAAGGATGTTAGAAATGTAATTGTGTTGACAGCATAAAATGTCTACCCTCACTGTCTCCCAAGCCTGCCTCCACCTCATGAGTTCCAGCCACTAAATACATGCCCGAAACTAAGGTTTACCTCCAAAAAAAAGGTTTACCAAAAAAATAAATAAATAAAAAATCTTTTAACTGGACTATGTCAAACTTTTCACAATTTTTACAATATATGGTGAGCTGCTGGGTTGATTGGTGTCCAACGGCATTTCTGCAGAATGTCCCACTGGTGTGATACACACATGAGGCCAGTGAACCGAATCATACAGAGTCACAGAGATTCCTAAAGATTAACCTCCTTTTAACATTCGATCCCACAAATCCTCACTGCAGGCTGAGGGGCCCTAGCACTGAACAGCTTGAGCTCCTCCCACACCTGCCATCAATCATTCTGCCCCGGTAATAAAGAGTCCAATACTGTCATACTGCGCCTTTCATGTGCCGCGCTCTGCCCTACACGACCTCTCACCCCCGACACAGCACACTGGTCACTGGTTTTTATGTCACTCCTTCACCCACTAGTGGACTAGAAGTGATCGAACCAGTCGTACATCACTGCCAAACACACCAGTCCCAGGTAGACAGCCATGCTGTACTGGTACAACATGTCCCATTATGTACCCTGGTTCACCTTCCTGTCAACAGTAAGAAGCCCAAGCAGGAGAGAGCTGAGCAGGCTGTCTGTATGGCCAGATGGTCCTGCTCTGGGTGGAGGTTCTGATGGGCGTCAGTGAATAATGTAAGATACCTGGTCGTCCATTACCTACCATCTGGGAAGTGTCCAGGGAGACGATGGAGCGGGTCTCTTCAGGGGGACACTCCAGAGCGCTGGAGACACTGGTCCCACCTGAGGGGGGAGACAGGAGGATGAGGAGGGAGAGGGGGAGGGGAGGATGAGGAGGGAAAGCGGAAGATGAGGAGAGGGTCGGATGAGGTGGGATAGGGGAGGATGAGGAGGGAGGGTGGAATATGAGGAGAGGGCAGGATGACGAGGGAGAGGGATGATGAGGAGGGAGGAGAGAGGCGGGGATGAAGAGTTAATGGGGTGGGGATAAGAAGGACAAGAGGTGGGGGTGAGGGGGGAGAGGTGTATCGAGAGAGTATTTGAATACTTCATATTAACTCCTCTATAAATCTTGATATATATTATCTATTACCACATTAAGGCACTCACCCCCAAACGGTATCAAGCAAACATTGTGCTTGCAGGCCAGCTCCACGATTTTCACCACATCGTTGTGGCAGTCTGTGGAGGCAAGTCAGACTATACCATCATGGCAGCTCTCAAACACAGAATGTCCACGAGTGACTGTGCGACAATGCCATAAATTAGCATTAGCACAATTACAGGAGTGCTCATGTGGCAAAGGAAATAAGCAACGGCACATAAAGCATGGTCTTGGGGAGACAGTAAACATTCATAAGGTCAGGGCTATTAGAGCAGTGAGGCAGGCAGATAGGCAGGGGGGCTTTCAGGAAAACATGGCTCTGATTTTCCTGGGGCATTCCTGAGACAGAGCCATAGAGCATGAGGCCAGGGTCCCTGGGGTGGGATGTGCTGGATCGATATGGGGAAGGTGCTCTGGTCACGGCTCCCACGTCCATTCACACTGAGCTGGAGAGTAAGGGGGCAGAGGAGCAATTTCCACCTACATGGATTCGCTTCACCGGGCAAAAGCAGTCTCTGGGCCAGTGAGAAATGCCTGGACTCAAACTCATTCTGTCATCCAATTAAACAACTGGGCTTTGGTGTGAGGATTACAGTTCAGCAGACTAGCCCCCGCTTCAGATATACTACCACAGTACAGGATCTATCCTGGAATTCACATTGTAGACAACAGATAGAGGAAATGGACGAAGGAGTTAAGATGTCGAGAGGCATGTGAGAGAGCTAAAAAAAAAAAAAAAAAATCGGTGGAATTTTCCCATCTGAGAGCTGTTACAGGGGCATTGGTGATTTGCTAGCCATTTGGGAGCTTGCTAATAAAGTTGCAGCCATCAGTCAACACTCATTTGCATGATAAAATAGTGCAAGCCATAATGGCAGCAAACTAATCTCAGTAACATAATTCATGGGTGTACGGCGCTGGGCCAGAGCGTGGAGTATTGAGTGTCAAGCGGCTTCCCCCTGACGCTTCTTATTAAGCTTCCACTCATACATATTAATATCCCGACGCCTCTGCGGAGGTTAACCCGTAAAATTCCATGAGCCAGGAGCGAGATGAACTGTGCGGTGTGCATGGAGGAAAACACTCGGGTCGTCATAAACAATGATGACACGGAACTCACTTGGCCACACCACCATGTCAGGTGCTCGCCCAAATCTTCCCTCTCGCAGAGCAAATATCTCATGTAAGCAGTGACCTGTTGACATAATAAGACACATATGACTTATTTCAGTGAGAAGCATTTGTTTGTGGAAAAGCTGTGCTGAGATTTTGTCGGTGGAAGGCCCCAGAAATCTCCGCCCCGTAGACCCTTCCCAGCATGCCTTACCATGGGCTCTGAACACCCTGTCCTCGGCTTCGAGGGAGATGGGGATGCCTGTGGTCTTCAGCTCCTCCACGAAGGCCTCGTTCAGGGAGGGCTGCTGCACATCACGGGGGTTTAGAATGGGCTGGAAGAAAGAGAAGGAGGACGCATCATTAACGGAGTGCTGCTGTCACTGATTCACAACAGCAGATGCGATGGGGGCCGAGGACTATTGTTGTTACACTTACTGCTGGGTTGTGTCTATGCTGCAGACTGGTTGCAAAGGTTTTCTCCATCCAGTCTCTAAGACTAGGCAGGATCATCCCACTTAGCCTATACCTGGGTGGAGAGAGATTTCGTAAAATACAAAATTGTATAATTTATCAACCAATCTATCCCTATGTCCTGTCTCCCACTTGACCCAAGACAATAGAATAGGAACTGCTAGCGTTTAAACTGTGTGTGTCATTGGTATGGAGTATGCAGCTGTCAGAATAGGTCACTAAACAGGCCAAGTGACAGTGCTGTCAGTGCCATCGCCACCTCCGCCTCTCCAGACACAGTATAATTGAGCTGCTGGCCCAGCTAGGTCCAGCCCATCAGGGGACTGTGGTCTGCCTTTGTCCAACAGACCATAAACACAGTTCTTAATGAAAAAGCCTCTGTCATTGAAGGCTTAGGGGGGGGGGAGGAGGAGGAGGAGGAGGAGGCGAGCAGAAATCTTTCTCCTTCATTCCTCGGCTCCAGCCTCTAGCCACAGCATTCCCTACGTAGGCTAGTCCAGGAACATTTTAGCTGAGGAAGCTTGATGAAACGCACAGATGCAGTTTAATACAGCTTAGCTTATAAAAGGAAAACCATTTGATGTGCAACATCCTGTACAATTCAAGCCATTACTCAAACCTGGCCACAACAAGCCTTTTATTTTGATTCCGACAGGCAAGGCTGTTCGTTCTAAAGCCATATATCACCATTACAAATAAAGAGGATGAAAAAACTGAAACAACAGCCAGGCCCCCTCAGCCTCTGCCTCTATCAGGCGAGACAAAGATAAAGGTGTAGAACAGAGGATGACGGCTTGCCAGATGAGAGAGCTATCCATTCTGGTGCCTGTGTGAATTGAAAGCCCGCTCAGTCACTTGACAGAATGGAAACTATAGGCTATATTTCTCAACAACCACAGAGATGGGGGTGGGGGGAGGGGGATGCCCACATAAGTGTTCAACAATTCAATGTGTATACAACTATCCCCTTAGAAACATTCAAGACAATCAGATTTATCAAGGAGAAATGAGGGAGCAGTGCTACTAACATTCTGTGAAACATAATCAAGGGAGTTTTCATCAGCTGATAATCACAATCGACCTTCTCAGATGTCTATTTTAATGCTTACTTCAGATACCTGCCACCAGATGGCAGTAGCATCATATGAAAAAAGGCTGGCTGTAAAATTGAGGTTCTCAATGGCATGAA
>JAVQJY010155017.1:0-10309 GCA_036025375.1 Retropinna semoni | reverse complement strand
AAAATGTTCTGACACCTTTTTAGTGTTTTTAAGACACAACTAAAATATTCCATCAAATATTCCAAGGAATGCCTCGACTTCCTTACTGTTGTCTTCTACTTGTGCCCTGTAAAAGAGAGAAGAGATTAAACTGTATTGGGCCTTTCATATTTCAATAGGAGAAAAACATATATAAAATATGTAAAATAAAAAATGATAGTTTCCAAGGTTTTATATTGTTTTGTTTTTCCTTATATCTCTACCTGTTGCTGTCGGTCACATTCCCACTGTGTAAGATGATGCTGGTCTGCTTTGAGAAGAAATCAAACCTTCCACCTGGGGGTGCCAGGCTCGCATCATTCTGTCTGGACACCAGCCGAGTTGGTGCCTTCACCACTGTTTCACTGAATGCAGTCTGTATGAGAACATAACAGCTCACTTACTGTGTTCCGACTGTTTTCTGGTATGGGCTACACAGAAGCAGTCTGTCATGTGAGAACTCACTGTGGCCTTATCACTGTGGCTCCAGGGTGCAGAAGTCCGGTTGTGTGGTTTGATTGTCAGTGGAGGGGTTCCTAGAACTGGTCTCTCGGGAATAACAGCCGGCCTGAAACGCACAAGCACGTACCATAATCAGAGTCAAACGTCTAGTGTTTATTTGTATCTATGGTGACACTTGAAGTCAGACCCCACCTCACTGGGGTACTGGTCATGGTGAAGCATGGTCTGGCCTGTGACTGAACAGGAGGCAGTGGTGTTGAGTTGCCTGGAGACAGAAGGTAATTACTGCAGCTATTGATTGGAACCCAGATCAATCATTTTAAACGGATTGGAGTCTCTCAAGATTGATTTAAACGTACCTTCCCGGCCAACAGTAATCATTTAAAAAAGTCAGCCGCGTATTTACCTGTTGACTTGCTGCCGTCCACTGGCGGAGGTTTGGCAGCACGGATCTCACTGGCGTGCACCAGGTTCTCATCCTCAAAATCATCCCAGTCATCCCATTCATCTCCCAGGTCAAAGGTCACCGTGGCAGCGTGTAAAGAGGAGAAGAAGCCGCTGTCGTCAGTTGAATCTGTGTTGGAGCACTCTGAGGAAACTCTGTTCTCCGGGCGGACATTCGGTTCCTTCCAAGTGGGGACGTCTGAAAATAGAGACGGGCGTCATCAGGCATCCATTTTCACTCTATAGCCATATAGCTGGAGTTGTTGCTGAAACCGAAGGCAAACAGCATGCTATGATAACGTTCCTTAAACAGTACCCATTGGGACACTGCTTGATTAAATGATCCTGGGGTGATTTCAACTGTCAGTGTGCTGTGAGGAGGCAGCCATACTTTGGGAGAAGGCCGGGGTTTGGACCGGGGGAGGTGCCTCTTCCTCCTCTTCCATGGTTTGATAGATGTCTTCTAGATAGTCACCATATTCTACAGGAATCAGGACATTCACCCTGAGCATTTTTCTGTACAGCGTCCACTCGTAAATAATAAACAGTTGATAGAGTGACATGTTTGGTTGCTTCTTATGAATGAGGGCGCTTCAATTGCTAAACTCACAAAAAAGAACGATGCAAATGCATTGAAACACAGTGGTTATCCATTGTTTACCATTGTTAAAGCGCTCCAGATATGCCAGTTCTTGGGTTGAAGCAAACTCCTCAGTTGGCTTTACATTCTGAACACCCTGTTGTCTTGATAAACCATACTGAGTGTCTTCATACCTTCAAATACAGGATGGAACATCACTCCGTTCAAATGCAATAACGAATCATTTGTCTATCCCCCCTGGTCGCCACAAACAGCTAACCGCTGCTCCAGGCTGTCCTCGGAGGAAGGGTTAAATGCAGGGAATTCATTTCACTGGGGGGGACACCTGAGTGTGACTGTGAGTGTGTGTGTGGATGTGTGTGAGTGTGTGTCCACCCATACATGCATGTGTGTGTCCCCACCCTTTCACAAATAAAGCACCCTAGTGCCTGACTCCTTTTATTCTCTCTTATTACAACAATAAACACGCAGGCATCCTTATGGTCAGAGTCTGTATGGATGAGATTAGGCAAGTGTAACAGGACGAAGCGGTTTACCTGCCGACACTAGGTAGGATAGGCTTGGCTTTATATGAGA
Organism: Retropinna semoni; assembly: GCA_036025375.1. Lineage (NCBI taxonomy): Eukaryota > Metazoa > Chordata > Actinopteri > Osmeriformes > Retropinnidae > Retropinna > Retropinna semoni. The sequence continues at coordinate 8,208 of JAVQJY010155017.1, read as the reverse complement.
ACTGCTGCATATTCACGGCCCCAGTATCTCCACCTATTTTCATCTGAACACAAAAATGAAGATGAACAACGCAAAGCACAATGAGACGCTTTCGGACACATGTAATTAGTATTCCAGTTCACACAAGTTAATATTTACCTACAAACGTGTGAATGACTAACAGGTTTTGAGAAAGCGAGTAGTCTTTCCCTGACCTTGAGGCGCTTGACAGGAGTCGCCATCAGCTGGTCGCTCCTGTTCCTCAGATCTTGAAGGTAGGAGGAGAAACTAGACTCCGGGTTAATGGGCCTCTTCACTGCCTTGGGCACTCCCACTTTGCCTGGAATACATAGCCAAGTCCATAATATGAGGAGCAATATCCTGATCAGGCAACACATCCTTTATAACAGAATAGGTCTGCATGTTTCTGCCAAACCACATGTAGAGGCAACCTGCTGGCGTGGAGCTGTTTCACTCACAGCAGTCATGGCCACACAGGTCCTTGTTTTTACAGAAGTGGTTGCACTGCCTTTTACCACGATCTGGTTCTGAGAGGCCTATATGAGGGCAAAGAGCATCAACGCATATTTACAGGAGGAATTTTATTTCATTTAACAATGTATTTCGTTGCTTTGTACCTGTGACATGCGCAATGACAATAAAGTTGAATCTTAATCTTAATCTTAATCAATGTAAAATATCAGTTTGACGACTGAATACATATTTGATATTCTATTAATGTAGGGCAACAGGAACGTACTCTTGTCTGTGGCACATGTGGATGTTGCAATCCCCCTCTGTGGAGCCGAGGGCTGGGCTCTCTGTCCCCCTCCTTGGACTCTCTGGTGGCCGGGCTGGCCTCTCTGCACCCCGTAATGAGGGGGCTCCATGGGTTCAGCTCCAAACCTCTTTGCTCCAGAGTAGAATGCACTGAACTTCTGCTGAATGTCCAGTCCCACTACAAGGTATATAGAGCATGACACCTTCAGTTAGCTGAAATAAGCCTTTAACGGACAGATGGGGGTCTGACCTGCAAAAGAAACCCATTTCTCAGAGGAGGCTATAGTAGGTATAAGTAAAAGCACTGTGTGTAGATTTAGAAGTTGAAGGGAAGTAAAATATTTCTCATATTCTGGCTGCCTGACCGTATTCTGAACTGATCAGATTCACACTGATCTCTTCTCCTTTTGAGGCTTTGGCAACCTCAACCTTCTTGGACCAACTGCCAGATTTCAACAGCATTAAGTCTCTGAAAGAACAAGCAACGGCCCTTCAATCCTCTCTCACTCTCTCTTCTTGTCTTTCTGAGCAACTGACTTCAGACGTTTTAGTGGTGTGTGTGTGTGTGTGTGTGTGTGTGTGTGTGTGTGTGTGTGTGTGTCAGGCCGTCCCTGCGGGTGTAAGAAGAACACGTCTACTTCTTACGTCAGTTTTTGCAGGAAGACCACATTGTTGTCACAGTCCCCGATCACCAGGGTGGCATAATGGTGGTCTGGAGCAGTCCTCTTAGACAGCAGAGGCTCATGGTTCTTCAAGTTCACCGTCACTACGATCTCTGCAGTGGCAACATTGTATCTGGGAAGCTAAGACAGGAAAACAGCTCATCTAAATTAGGCAACACCGAACTGAGACAAATGTATCGGCTGCACTTTAGAATGTACCCTTGGTAAATTTGACATGTGCGTTCGATAAAGGATTTCTACCTGCTCCAGACTAACTTCATACTTGGGTAAACTGATGATAGACTCTCTTATTTGGTTGCCAAACGGAGGATGTCTGTTGACGATCTGGCCAAGACCAACACACAGAATCAGAGCCTTAAAACTGTTGGATATAGATCCAGTATACTGTAGTAGAAGCTGAGTCATCAGCACTGTGACAGGGCTAGGCTGTCTCTGACATTATCAGTGGTGAGATCTCACCAGCTCCAGCTCCCTGGCGTTGGTCTGCTCAATCTTGTTGAAGGTGGTGAGCCCGGCGTTGACCATGGCAGTTGAGAGACTCAACCCTGAAACAAGGGTGTGAACGTGCATTGTTGCACAAAAACAACAACTCCGAAATGGATATCTTGGCTTCTGTTTTTAATAGACCATAGACAACAATGTAAAAATGAACTTTTCTTTTTTTTTTTTACTCTATAAGCATACTGACATTATAGATCCCTTACCTATTTTCTCTAGTTGTTTTGAGACATAAGGGGAGTTCTCCCACAGCTTGGCCCTGAAGCACTTAGCCAGGATCAGAGCACTGAGCAGAGCAGAGAAGCCAGTCTTGGAGCGCTGGTTTAGAAACTCGGCCAAGCCTGGTGGAAATCAAAACAACAGTAACCATTTATGAGCAAAATAACACGATTTGTTGTTTTTTTCCTCCAAATCAAACAAGCCCCGCAACTTTACAGTCAAAAGGAAACTAGAAATTAAAAAATCTATGACACACATTTGCTGATTCTGACTCCGCTTCGGAAGATCTTAGCTGTATCTTGGGTGAGGCCGAACTCTTGGATGGGAATGGAGCCCAGCTGGGCCTGAATCAAGCTGAGAGGAGGAGCGGAGACACAACATGTCATCTCCTCCGCCGGGAGTTTCCCCTTTCCCCTTTTCCTCAAAGCTCTGCTTTGCCCATGCACTACATGATGTCCTCTCTGTTTCAGAAATCAGAATCCGAAATCCTTTCTTCGTCTCACAGCGGGGGTATTTAACAACCTACCAGTTCACTTTCATTTCGTTGTTTTTGATCTTTCCTTCCATGGGATATCTGGCACAATCAAAGAAAAAAGCTGCTACTTTAGTTGTGCCACCCCTCAATTACTGTAAAAAAAAACTCTAACCATAACCCCCCCATAACTATATTCAATCGTGATAAATCCAATGCTGCTCTGACCTAATGGTGATCCTGTTTTTGTCCTTGTTCAGTGTGTTCAGAGTTCTCTTCTCGTTGACTCTCAGCTGCACATCTGTGAACTCCCTGCCCTTCACCAGCACTTCAATCTGAGTAAAGCACCAGTTTGGATGTGAGTACTCCTCATTATCTCATTCTCTGTATTAAGTGTTTTAGGTCTTCACGTAGTGGACATAATGGCTGTACAGTCGCAGACCTCAACAACAACAAAAACAGAGTAAATAAATGCCGTGCACAACTACCATCTCAGGTAAGGTTTCCGTTCCCGACACTCTGCTGAACTGTTTCATGGTGTCGAAGGCCACACAGTACCTGGCCATCAGCCTGCCTGCTTCTGCAGGGGATGAAAAAACATGCGACATTCACACGGTTGCCTGGGTCTTCTGGACCACGTTAGTGTTAAAGCGTAGACAAGTCCGCCCATAGATCCCTCACCTGTAGCTTTGATGTTGACATCCTCATCCATGGTCACCAGGTCAATGGATGCCAGGGAGTTGAGATTCTTCAGGCAGAGCTCTGAGACAGAGTAGTGGAGGAGAGAGTCACACACTGGCTCGAACACGGTCACTCATTCAGGTATGCCTTTTACAAAACGTTAGGAAGTGAAGTCCATCACTACAAGGAACACATAAGAAATAGCCTGCCTTGCAGTTTGGCTTCGATTCCACGCCTGTCCAGGTCACTGGAAAAACCTGACACAGAAACGATTCCCAATGGATTGAAGTGTTACATTTGTGAACACTCAAAACCACAAGACAATGATCGAATGTATTGAACTTTGTCTGGTTTTAAACCTTTCGTTGTGTTTTGTCTGTGTGTGGGTGTGTTTGTGTGTTTAAAAAGAAGGAGGCCAAGGAGAGAAGCCGTGCGCTGGTTGCGCTCCGGACCGTAGTGTTTGGGGTTCTTCAGGGCACGGATGTACAGGAAGGTGGAGCGGACCCAGTCCAGGGCCATGTTGACATCAGAGATGGTGTGGAGGACGATCTCCGCGTTCAGGTGCTCCACCAAGTGGCTGTGAAGGCTGGGAAGGATACCCACGGTTGAGGAGCGAGGTATATGGACCAATATGGACAAAAACAGGACCGTGCCTGTGATTCCATACCTGCTCTCTATAATCTCCGCCCCATTCATGAACTGCATGTACCTGTCCTTGGTCTGAGACTTGGTCATGATCACCGCAGTCGCAGATGAATCAAACTAGAATCGAGGAAGCAGTAATGAACAAATCGCTGACATAGATCATCTCAGCATAGAATGGGCACCATTAACCTTCTCCATCGTACTTGCGGTCGGCCAGCTCGACCAATCATCTGCAGCATGTCGGCCTCGCTGTACTCCTCACAGGAGCCCCCAACGTAGTGCATGGTGGACTTGATTACCACCAGGTGGGCTGGCAGGTTCACCCCCATAGCAAGTGTGCTGGTTGTGACTGAAACACAACAAATGTTGATCATCCTGTGTTGTCATTCGGGGATTTTCATCACTGCATACCATTATTTAGAAGGGACACATCTGGTAGGTGTTGTCCTGTCCTTATTTCCATGTATTACATCACATCTCAAAGAGTGAGTAAACCGTTTATTCCACACGCTGTGTCTATGTCTGCTTATATCTTCGTTCTCCTGCCTGAGTTAGGCTGGCAGCTAGGCTGTAGTGAAGCAGGTGTCGCTCACACAGTACGGGCAGGTCCCCCATGGTGAAGGCCTCCTCGATGGCCTTCCTGTCTGCCATGTCCAACCCGGCGTGGTGGTAACCAACGCCCAGCATCACCAGATCTGGACACGGTTCACACTGGGGGTTAATCCTGGGTTCAGCCTCCGCTCACCTGGGGTGATCCTCCAGTGACGTTCACAACGTGTGTCCCTCTACCCACCTCTGAGTTTTGAATCCTGAACGGAGCTGGCGTACTTCATCAGCCTGAAACAACCAGCCACACTGAGTCAGTGTGACCCAACTGACGAGTAGATGGAACGAGGGTTTCCCAAATGTTTGTTTATGTCAAGTATGCCAGTCAGTTAAACTGGGAACCAATCAGAAACCAAACTTAGAACCAGAAGTAAAGGGAACCAATCAGATTTTAAAAATAAAAAAGTTTCATACCTTTGCTTGTGCTCGATACTCATGATGAACCTGGCATCCTTGGCGAGAACGGTGGCTGACTGCTGTACTCCTTTTCTGGTGGAGCAAAACTGCAGGAATATGATAACGTCAACCACGGCCAAACTGACAGAACTCAATGAGAACACCATGCAGTGTGACAGTGGGAGAGCAAAGGCAGGGAGTTCTCCTACCACAAGGGTTGGCTTCTGGTCGGAGTAGGTTTGAATGATATTGGCCATTTTGTAGTTGAGCGACAGGTCAAACTTGAACTCTGTCTGGTTGCCGCCACAAGGGAAGCCCAGCACCACCTTCCTCAGTTTAACTGGCCGGTGGCTCTCGTCCATCTCCAGGCAGGTGGCTGGGCCTCCGGCATCACACAGCCAATCAGCTACCTACACAGAGAAAAAAATTCACAAGACCAGAGAAGAAGAGAGAGAACATGCCCCCCTCCCCTCTCTAGATATCCCGTCTCTTTTGTTGTCTTGTCGGGTCGTCTCCTTACGTCTGAGATGTTGGGGATGGTGGCAGAGACAGCCACGAACCTCATGGACAGGTCTGCCTGGGGGTTCTCAGCTGCCCGGTAGGCGTGGACTGTTTTCATCCTGCTCACCACCACCTCCAGCGTGGCCCCGCGAGTCTTGTCCTTAACCACATGAACCTGAGGACAGGGAGGATTGAATAAAAGGAGAATAAGGAAGAAATTGACAAGCGTAAAACAAAGAATTCTCTTTGTACTTTGAAATACATTTAAAACATAATAAAATAAAAGAAATAAATATTATTTAGGTATTTTATAATGACATTTTTTAATCTATTTTTTTTATTTTTTTATACACACACATCTATATAAAAATTATGAATGTACAAAGTAATGTCATTCCAGATGGAGGACTGAACAGGAACCACGTACCAACCTCATCAATCAGGAACAGACGGACCAGCTGCAACAGGCAGTTATCCCTCCACTTCCTGGTCATGCTGTCCCATTTTTCCTAGGGTAAAAATGAGGAGAATCAAGCCCTCAATGAGGTGCATTATTTATCAACGGATTGAAATCCAACTTAAGCGTCATTTTATTACATGATGTGCAACTTCATCATCTCAGTATTTTCTTACAGGCGTGGTCATAATGATGTGGGCGTCCTGAATCTCAAAGAAGTCGTCAATTTCGGTGTCTCCAGTGAGCTCCTTGCAGCTGAGCCCCAGAGGCCCAAACTTCTGTTTCCAATCCTCATAGCGCTGGCTGCACAGGGCTTTGATGGGGGCCACTGAGAAGTACATCAGAGTGCATCATTAGGCTACTGCATTTTATCATCTGTTACTAAACAACAGGGGAGACAGAGCGCTCACTGTAAACAGCTTTGGCGTTTCTCCAGGGCTCTGAGGTCTCCATCAGTAACCGGGTGATGGCGAGCTCAAACAACACCGTTTTACCAGAGCCAGTTGGGGCACAAGCCACAAAGTTCCTGCTTGTGTAAAGGACCTGTGAAAATATATTTTAATTCGTGATAAAGTACACATTATCATTTACAGTACAAGTCATGATCGGTAGACCAGCATTATCTATGCTTACATCATCCAGGGCTTTAGACTGAACATAGTTGAAAAAAGGGAACTCCTTGAAAACCGATCTGAATTTTGCTGCTGTGTTAGTTACGTTAAGGATGGCTTAAAAACACATGTGTATCTGCAACTCATGCAGCATGCAGGGTCTGTCACTTCAGCTTCCATTACTTGAAAAATCACACACTATAACAGGAAAAAAGGATACGGATTTCAGAGACGGGACGAAGCACCCCAGCTCCAGAGCTACCTGAGAGGAGAGGATGGATTTTAGAAGCCAAGTGTCCTCCCCACTGGCTTGGGCAGCCTAACCCATCAACAAGCCTTGACAATCACCATCTAGTGGTCATTATCAGCATTGCAGTGGCACTCATTTAAATGATTCCACCAAGCCTGTGATTTACATACTTACATGATTACCTCACATTACAATGACAGACACATCTGTTAAGTGATCAACTGTCAAACTATCATCTATCGATTTCATACCCGTCTCACTTTTTTTGAAATCATAATGCATGGTGAATGCACGGCAAAAAAATGCATTTCGAGAGAAGGGTCACCTAATTGCACCATCTACATTCAAACATCCAGTGACAGCTGTAGTTCATTCTGCAGCTATCGGCCATTTATTCAAACATGCAGACAAGCCTCTAGTATCTGTGTCTGTGCTGCACCTTGAATGTGGAGGGGCTGGGGTGTCATGGGTTGAACATGAGCCTTCTTTGTCCCCCTTCCCTGCATCGGTTGCAGGGGACCACCCGCTGAAGGCGGGCCCAGACCGGGGAGGGGCCTAGGGACAGCCTCTGACTGGCTCACCGGCTGAGGCTCTGTCGCCATGGAAACCTTGTGGTGAAAGAAAGAAGTTTGTGCTCCGGGTCTTGACTGACTGCTGCTGCTGCTGCTGCTTGAGTCTCTTACTCCGCTGTTTGACACCTGCCCAGTTGGTGGTTTGAACAAACTGTAGAAATACAGAGGAAGAGAGAGAGAGAGAAAGAGAGAGAGAGAGAGAGAGAGAGAGAGGGAGAGAGAGAGAGAGAGCAGGGAGGAAGAGACAAATTTATTTTTGGTGAATATACATTATATTTAGCTCTCTCTCAAGAAATCCTTATTTAAGTTTTAATTTTAAAGGGATCAAAACTGCTATGCAGCAGGCAACAGTCAACACACATTGTTGGTCCACTTGCCTTCTCCTCAAAGGTGTGCTTCGGCTAAACTGCAGAGGGAAATCGTTCCTCTCCAGCAAACGACAAGAATCCTGTGGGGTTTCACTCCGACTAAAGTAACTCTTGGTAGAGCCATGGGAGTAATCAGTGGGGGCTTCGTCCCCCCAGGGACCACACCTGTCATCTCCCCATGGCTCGTCTCCATCATCACTGATGCTGGAGAAACCTTTGACGGTGATGCCATCACTGCCTTCTGCTCTCTTTGGTGGTAGGATAAATTTCTTCTGTCTCTGAGAGAAATCTGTGTCGCAGGTGAAAATACTTTGTGTGTTAATTTACCCTACACAACAGGTCTAGATTAAGATTAGGATTCAACTTTATTGTCATTGCGCATGTCACAGGTACAAAGCAACGAAATACAGATTGCACCCCAACCAGAAGTGCTTAAGCAGTACTTAAACAACACTATACAAAGTGCAAGTAGGAAATTATCTGGAAAATA
>JAVQJY010150897.1:0-10885 GCA_036025375.1 Retropinna semoni | reverse complement strand
GTGTGTGTGTGTGTGTGTGTGTGTGTGTGTGTGTGTGTGTGTGTGTGTGTGTGTGTGTGTGTGTGTGTGTGTGTGTGTGTGTGTGTGTGTGTGTGTGTGTGTGTGTGTTTGTGCATGTGTGTCTTGATGAGTCCAGGACACACACTTCAGGTCCCAGGGGGATGGCGCAGAGGGACAGGGTGACTGTGTTAATGGGTGTTTTAATTACTGCCTCTGAATAGAGACGCCATCACATCACATCTCTGCTATCACTTCTCTAACACTGAGGAAGAGAGAGAGAAAGAGAGAGAGATGGTGTCATTGAGTGAGAAAGAGAGGAAGAGAGAGAGCAAGAGAGACAGTGTCAATGGGTAAAAGGGAGGGAAAGAGAGGGGAGAGAGTCAATGAGTGAGAGAGAAGGATGGAGAGTTAGGGAGAGAGAGAGAGAGAGAGAGAGAGAGAGAGAGAGAAAGAGAGAGAGAGAGAGAGAGAGAGAGAGAGAACAGCTAGATTGCTCCTCCTCATTCTCCACTCTCCTTCTGACACTTGGGGCCCGTTAAGGAGGGTTTAATTATGTGCAACAGTGCACATTTGGCAACATGTGAGCCTCATTCATGTAGCCCTTTTCCCATCACTGGTGCTTGCCCCCGCATATTTGTGTGTATGTGTGCAGGCGTGTGCCTTTGCAGGGTTGTTTCTGTGTGTGTGTGTATGTGGTTTTTTGGGCGCGTTTGCGTGTGTGTGTGTGTGTGTGTATGTGTGTGTTTAGTAAGTCTGAAAGCCAGTGGGACAAGAGAGAGATTAGAGGTCATACACATCATTAAACAATTAACGAGTCTCTGCTACACAAACCCTACCTAACCCGACTCCTTTATCCCCAGTGGTGTCCATTGAGGATCCATTTGACCAGGATGACTGGCCAGCTTGGTCCCAGCTTACAGGCTCAGTGGGCATCCAGGTGAGAGACAACACAGTTCCATTCTGCTCATCACAACCTCCATAAATGCTTTATTTTGATTGGTTGGTATGCAGTGCCATTGATGACATCATTTGAATCTTAGCAACCCAGTAGCTTTGGCTTGTTGTAAAATTAGCTTTGATGAATGAAAAGGGCTTGAGATGAGAGGTAAAGAGGCAGGGAAGGTATAAAAGGATATTATGCGTATGAGTGTTTTTCTGTGGTTTGTCTAGGTGGTGGGAGACGATCTGACTGTCACCAACCCTCGCAGGATAGAGCGTGCCGTTGAGGAGAGGGCCTGCAACTGCCTGCTGCTCAAAGTCAACCAAATTGGCTCAGTCACAGAGGCCATAAAGGCGTGAGTAAACAAGGGGTCTGCTAGTGTGTGTGTTTGCTTGTGTGTGTGTGTGTGTGTGTGTGTGTGTGTGTGTGTGTGTGTGTGTGTGTGTGTGTGTGTGTGTGTGTGTGTGTCTGTGTGTGTGTGTGTGTGTGTGTCCGTCCTTTGGTCTCGTCTGTGTGTGAGGAGGATGAAAGGAGAACGATGTCATCATCCATTACTGTTGCAGCGTCTGCCAGACGACACACCAAGGAAGGTCAGCACCTCACACACACTGACTGTCTTTGCTCTGGCAGGTGGCCTTCTAGTAACCTGATACCCACATTGGTTAGAGCGGACTAGGTTCTATCCTGTTACACTACAGCACTGAACGACACACCCAACGCCCAATACTGGACTAGATACTCTTGCTTTCATGACCTACGTTTGTCTTTCAATTTATTGGAAGATTGTAACGGATGTGAAGTTGTGCAATTGCCACCAGGCCTAGATGCATCAAGATATTGTTTTAGCAATATTTCACACTCAATCCAGTGTCAAAGAATATAAAGTAAAAAATATAGGGGGAAACTCTTTGTTTTCTGAGCAGTACTCAGCTGAACAGCTGATAGGAATAATCTCTCCTGCTCCTTATGTAACTGTGCCAGCTATGGCTGTAGGCTTAGCCCTAATAGTGTTGTTCTTTAATCTTCAGTTTATTTGAACCATGGAAGACAGGGCCAGGGTGCTGCGATGCTCTCGCCAGTGTGAGAGTGAACAGACACTGCCCCCTGCTGGTACGTTGTGAAACTAGACCAGGGGAATTGCAGTTGACTGCTCATTGTGAAGTTTAGCTCTGTCTGCTTGAGGATCCCATGGTCTCTACATTAGCCACACCTGTTCTCAATCTTCCTTTGTCTCTGGAGGTTTGAATTGCAAGTATAAATGTCAACCTACCTCAATCCCGAGTCTAATGTTGGACTTCTTGGGTGCTGCATAGACCCTTGTCAAATTGTTACTGTCCCCAGGACTGGCTCTTCTGTAGTCTACTTGTTGTAGAGTCCTAAATACCACTGCTTCAGTCCAACAGGAGTTCCTCCATCTGAAAGAGTGATAGTTAAGAACAAACTGAGCTTAACCCATCCCTCTGTCCTGTCTTCTTCCTGTGCTATCAGCCTGCTGTACCGAGTCCTCTCCTTGTCTCCAGGTCTGCCTGTGTGTCCGGAGCTCACCAGAGAGAGCATCCCAAGGTCCAGAGACGTAGGCCATTTCCTGTCCGTCACGGGCACCGTCATACGAACCAGCGTCGCCAAGGTAACCAACCTCCCTCTCGCTTCCGTCGTCAGCATGGTATAGCCCCTCCCTCTTCCCTCTCGGGGTGGCGGTAAGTGACAAACACCACAGGTGGTTGACTTAGTGATTGGCTTCTCTTCTTTTTGTGACAGGTGCTGGAGTATGAGAGGGACTACATGTGCGGCATGTGTCGCCACGTCTTCACTGCGCAGGGCGACCTGGAGCAGTACCACGCCTTCCCCCCTCCCGCCGCCTGCCCCAGTCAGGAGGGCTGTAGCTCCCTCAGGTTCACCTGTCTGTCCGCGGGCTCCACGCCCGCCGCCTGCAGGGACTTCCAGGAGATCAAGATCCAGGAGCAGGTGACCAATGGGAGGGCTGGAGGGGGGCAGGAGATGGAGAGCAGTTGACCAGTGGGAGAATAGAAAGAGATGTCATAGAGGAAAGCATGAGAAACAGGAAGGACGAAAGGGGTGTGGGACAGAGGGATAGGACCTTTGAACCATGGTACCTGTCCTGTCCAACAAACTAAGATGTCTAACTGGTACTCTGTCTGTTTGCAGCATCTCTCTTTAGACCAGGCCCTACACGACACTCAGCCCTGGGCAAGAGGCTTCCTTAGCTAGGTGCTTAAGGTGGTCCTTGGTGTGAAATGACCATAACTAGTGTTGGAACCTCTGTCCTCAATCCCCAGGCCCAAAGACTGTCTGTGGGCAGCATCCCTCGCTCCATGACGGTCATCCTGGAGAACGACCTGGTGGACACCTGCAAATCTGGTGAGACCTCAGCTCCTTGTACGTCTCCAAAGTCATCTCCCATGACAGTGACTGACGCATGCACCCGGGCTCTTTGCCAGACCAATTGCCGGACAAGGGGTGTTATCAACGGGCGCAGGCCAAACGCCTCGGGATTGCACTCGGATATACTCAGCCCTTCACAGCAACGCAATGTGCGACGGAGCGCTGAGTGATGATAGAATCGGAATGGCATATGATTTTTGCCGACGTCGTGGCCGGTCAACGTTTGAAACCCGCCTTGTTGATAAACGGTTATAATTGGCCTGGTCACAACCACTTGGGGGGACCTCGGTCTGAATGGGAGCGTGGCCAGACTGCTCTGGCAGAGCCAATGAAAGAGTTCGTCTGGTCCCCCGGGCTACACTTCACCACCTCTCCGCTGATAAGCTAGCTCTTTTATGGCTCGTGTGTAGGGGGCTTTTTTATGCTTTAAACCAGACTGAAGTTATCTTGGCATAGAGTAGACCATCAACCAAGACATCTTGGAGTACTTTCTCCTAGCACAGCTGCATATACAGCTCATAGAACAACTAGTACAGCTCCTAGTATTTATCCTAGAACAGCCCCTAGTATTTATCTTGGTTTAGCTCCTAGTATTTGTCCTAGTACAGCCCCTAGTATTTATCCTGGTATAGCTTCTAGTATTTATCGTAGGATAGCTTCTAGTACATGTCCTAGAATTTGTCCTGGTTTAGCTCCTAGTATTTATCCTGTTATAGCTGCTTGTATTTGTCCTAGTACAGCTCCTAGTATTTATCCTGGTATAGCTCCTAGTATTGATCCTGGTATAGCTCCTAGTATTCGTCCTAGTACAGCTTTAGGTGCTTAATCTTGTACACCCTCAAGTATTTAGCCTAGCACAGGTAGCCCATACAGCTCCCTCGACTAGCTCATTCATCTCCTCGTCCCGCTCGTGTCCCGTGCCCCCAGGGGATGACGTGACGGTGTACGGGGTGGTGCGGCGGCGCTGGCGGCCGCTCTGCGAGGACAGCCGCTGCGAGGTGGAGCTGGTGCTGCAGGCCAACCACCTGGAGGTCAACAACCAGCAGAGCACCGCTGCCCGGCTGCTGGAGGAGCTGCAGGCGGACATAGAGGCCTTCTGGGCCGGCCACCAACACGACCCCATCGCTGGTACACATAGTCACATACAGACACACACTCATATACATTCACATATAGTCATACACAGTCATGTATAAATATACACACAGTCATATACAAACACACTCTCATATACATACGCATATAAACAGTCACATACATACATACACTCATATATATACAAACACACTCTCATATACATACGCATACACAGTCACACAATTACACACATTCTTATACATTCACATATAAACATAGTCACATACATGCACACACTCATATAAATACACATATAGTCATGTAGTCATATACATACACACACTCATATACATATGCATACACACATAAAGTCAAATACATATACACACACACACACACACACACACACACACACACACACACACACACAGTCATATACAAACATACTCTCATATGCATACGCATGCACACTCATACATACACACACTCATAAACATACACACACACTCATACATACACATACACACTCATATACATACACGTACACACTCATACACGTACACACTCATACACATTCACGTTCACACTCTTACATACACACACATGTACACACACATGTACACACTCATGTACATACACACACTCATACACATACGCACTCATACACATACACACTCATATACATACACATAGTCATATACATACACATAGTCATATACATACACACACTCATAGACATACACACTCATGTACACTGACAGCTTTTCCTTCCTCTCTTGTTTTGGTTTTTGTTCTCTCTCTTTCTGTCTCTCCCTTACAGTCTTTTTCTGTCTCTCTCTCTTGTCTCCTTTATACCCAGTACTTCTGTTTTAATTGTATCTGTTTCTCTCTCTCTCTCTCTTCCTCTGTTTCTCTTCCCTTCTCTCTCTCTCTCTCTCTCTCTCTCTCTCTCTCTTACTCTGTTTCTCTCTCTCTCCTCTGTCTCCCCTTTTGTCTCTCTCTCTTTCTTTCTCTCTCTCTCTCCCTCCCTCGATCTCTCCAGGTAGAAACCAGATTCTGATGAGTCTGTGCCCCCAGGTTTTTGGCATGTACGTGGTGAAGCTTGCTGTTGCCATGGTGCTGGCTGGCGGGGTGCAGAGAGTGGATCCTTCTGGAACCAGAGTGAGAGGTACAGCAGCTACACTTGAACCTAACCGTAAACCTGACAATGACTAACCCTGACTCAAACCCTAACCCTGACCCTTTTGTCCCCCTCACAGGGGAGTCCCACATGCTGCTTGTGGGGGATCCTGGAACGGGGAAGTCTCAGTTCCTGAAGTACGCCGCTAAGATCACCCCTCGCTCTGTCCTCACGGCTGGCATCGGCTCCACCAACGCAGGTCTGCCCCCTGGTGGATCCTACCACACACTACAGCTACACTCAGAATCAGAGACACAAGTCCTCTGTCTCTTTCTGACTGAAAATCTAAAGTAACTATATTGTGGTTGTGTGTGTGTGTCCTGCCCCCCAGGCCTGACGGTGGCAGCAGTGAAGGACTCTGGAGAGTGGCACCTGGAGGCGGGGGCCCTGGTCCTGTCGGACGGGGGCCTCTGCTGCATCGACGAGTTCAACAGCATCAAGGAGCACGACCGCACCAGCATCCACGAAGCCATGGAGCAGCAGACCATCAGCGTGGCCAAGGCTGGGTGAGACACACACACACACACACACACACACATACACACACACACACACACACACACCCATACATACATACTCACTCACTCACTCACTCACACACACTACCACATGAGAACACACACACACATACCCTACACACACACACACACACACACACACACACCATATGAACCCCAAATTTCTCGATGCCATGCGGCAGTCCGCCCCTGGGTGAGACACACACACACACATACACACACATACACACACCCTCTACCCCATGAACCCTAAACGCCCCAACCCCGCGCCCTGCTGCTCCAGGATCGTGTGCAAGCTGAACACGAGGAGCACCATCCTGGCGGCCACCAACCCCAAGGGTCAGTACGACCCGAGCGTGTCCGTGGCCGTCAACGTGGCGCTGGCCAGCCCCTTGCTCAGCCGCTTCGACCTGATCCTGGTTCTGCTGGACACCAAGAACCCCCAGTGGGACCGCATCATCTCCTCCTTCATCCTGGAGCAGCAAGGTCTGGATCCACTCCTCCTGTCTCTCCCCAGACACCCCAAGCCTTCTCACAAACCTTGCATCTGATGTTTAAAGGGATTTCTTCATCTTTTTCTCTCTTTCTTTCTCCATCTCTCTCTCTCTTTTTGCTCTCCGTCCCTCCACCCCTTCATTTCAATTTTACTTCTTACCACCTTTTGACCTTTTTTTTCTGTACCTATACCTCTAGTTGACTCTATTTCTACCAGTAGTCACATCCATCTCTCTCTCTCTCTGTCTGTTCCATCATCTCAGGCTTCACTGTGAAAGAGGCCATGAATGTTCATGTTCCATCTTTCCGTCTAATTATTAGACTCTGATATACCCTTCCTCGTCCCCTCCCTCCCCCAGACGGTCCCTCTTTCTCCTCCTCCTCCTCCTCCACCTCCTCCCTGTGGTCCATGGAAAAGATGAAGGCCTACTTCTGCCTGGTGAAGAGGCTGCAGCCGCAGGCGTGCGCCGACGCTAGCACCGTGCTAACGTGCTACTACCAGCTCCAGAGGCAGAACGCCAGCCGGAGCGCGGCGCGCACCACCATCCGCATGCTGGAGAGCCTCAGCAGGCTGGCTGAAGGTGAGGAGCTGCGGACCACCCACCTGTAGACGTCTTACAACCTAGATCTGGATGTCTAGACATGTTAACCTAGATCTATATACCTTCTAGATGTTAACCTAGATCTATATACCTACAGAAGCTAATCTAGACCTATAAATACCTGCAGATGCTAAACTAGATCTACATACCTACACATGTTAACCTAGATCTACATACCTACACATACCTACACATGTTAACCTAGATCTACATACTTACACATGTTAACCTATAGTTATAGACTTACGGAACCAAACCTGGATGTTACAGCCTACATAGCCTGGGATATTATGACCTAGACCTTAATAAGACCAGTATAGCCCTCACCGGAGTTCTGGCTGATCCCTCTCCTGTTGATTCCAGCTCATGCCAGGTTGATGTTCCGAGAGCATGTGACCATAGAGGACGCTGTGGCGGTGGTCTCTGTCATGGAGTGTTCCATGCAGGTACGCGGAACCCTCTCACGACCTATAACTTAGAACACTGAGCACAAAATATCTACCTCAGTCAGCGTTATATAAGTTTAGGAATCGAAAAGGAAAATGCACATTCTATGCGCCTACAGTTGCACTGTGAGAGGAAGTGGAGCTTAAACTTATAAATGTGTACCGCCGCAAACCGCATGCGTGGCAGATTGAACACTTCCCTCTCAGACTTCAGTTTCAGTATGTGGAAACAATGTTTGGACTTTGGACGCCATGTTTTTTTAATTGGGGCGTCTTCTCATACTGTGTTGGTCTGTCCTCCTGCCACAGGGGGGCGCTCTCCTGGGAGACGTGAACGCGCTGCACACCTCCTTCCCCGCCGACCCCTGTCAGCAGTACAAGAATCAGTGCCAGATCGTGCTAGAAGGACTACAACTCCCACACCTCCTCAAGAAGGAAATGGACAGACTGGACAGGTGAGGTTGCTCAGTGAGATCTTTGGACGAATGGTTTTCGTGTCAGTCTGACTGATGGTCCTGGGTACTGACGGTACGTCCTGTTCTTCTGCAGACTGCGGAGCCGGAAGCCAGGCTCTCGTCCCGAGGCCCCTCCCCCTCTCAGCGATGTCCCACCTCCGAACCTCGATCAGGTCACCCAGGTGTCACACGCCCCCGATGTCCCGGAGAGTGGCCTGGAGTGGTTCCAGTCACTCGCCAACCTATCATCATCGTCTCCCGTCGCCTCTCCCATCACCACATCCACACAAAACAACAACAACGACAACAACAACAACAACGCCTCCCCCAACACCTCTCCCATCACCACGTCCACGCAAATCAACAACAACAGCAACGCCTCCCCCGCTGTTACATCTAAAACCCCACATCCCCATGCCTGCGCTTCCAAGCTGGCCCACGCCATTCCGGAAGCCCCTGCGGAGGTGTTGCCTAGCAACAGCAGCAGAAGTGGGTCGGGCGAGACCCCCGTTCCAGCCGTGCATGAGCCGGGGGCGAGGCGCGACAGCAATGGCGCCAGTGCCACCGATCCGGACAACTGCGTGGTCCAGAAGGTCTCCAAAAAGCTGAGGGAGAAACGCCTCCGGGAGATGGCGCTCTGTCGCGCCACGGCCGAGGAGTCGAAGGAGGGAGAAGGACGGGGCTCCGGGAAGTTTCCGTCGGAGGAGGCGTTCTCCTCCAACCCCCCGCCGCCCTCCCACGCCGGCGTGCCCGCGGTCGAGAAGGGCCGCGGCGATCAAGTGACCCGTGTGTTCTGTAATCCCTCTCCTGTTCGCCAGGGGCCGTCTGATTGGGCGGAGGCAGGTGGGGCAGGGGGCGGGACACGAGAGGACTTGCAGGCCAGGTTCTCAGGCTTCACATTCAAACACAGGGAGAAGATGAGGCCCCACGCTAACCTCTCCAGCTCTGGTCCAAAACCCCTCCCAGAAACCCACAGCGGAACACAGAAGAAGATAAGGATGGACGAGGCCAAGACATTAGAGGGCATGTCATACAGAGACTCACCAGCAGAGGCCGGCAGCCCAGCGAGGAGCAGGCTGAGCCTCCAGACTGAGGAGAGGAGGAGGAGCTCTGACAGGAGTCGGGAGGGGGAGGGGGCGAGGCTGCATTGGGGAGGCGGGGAGGATAGTGGCGAGAGACCCCAGGGGGAGGCGGCCCAACGGAACCGCCAGCAGCTGCTCCAGAGACTCGGTGGTCTGGCTCCAATTGAGAGAGGACCGGACCCCGTCCCTGCACCCCAACCGGCCCCACTACCTCCTCGCAGTCAAGCCTGTATCTCTGGGCCTCTGCCCCCATCCGAACCAGAACCCAGCGCTGCACCCCAACCATCCACACTACATTCCCCTGGGCCCAACGTTGCGTCCACCACCCTGGCCAAACTTTCCCGCTTCACCTTCACAGCTCACAAAGAACAAAAAGCTACAGTTCCCATAGAGGAAACCGTTCTGGAAGCCACCAAGAAGCAGAAGACCACAACTGCAATCACCAATAGGGGCACAGGGGGTAAGGCAACCATCTCCATAGAGCCTAAACTTTCAAACCTAGACTCCTGGAGCCCAGCCCCTAGTTCTTCACTCCAGAGGACATCTCCTCAGACTGAGGGTACTGAAGGAGCCAGGTCTGAGATGCCAGCCAGGGGGCTGATAGTTCCACCACCAGGGGGTGCTGGAGAGCAGAATCAACCTGGAGGAGAGACCCGGGGAGAAGAAAACCCCAGGAAGAGGAGATGTTTTGAGCTTAGGCCAGGATCAGGTCCAGGGTCTAAAGGTCTCTTCTCTGGCCTGTCCCTGTTCAACTCTGCTAACTTTGACGATGATGACAACGATGATTGTGATGACGGTCTGGATGTGGACTGGGACCAGGAGACAGTAAAGAGAGCCAGAGTGTTGAAATAAATAAAAGTCTTAATTTGTTTGGAGAGACTATGGACTATACACTTTTTGCCTGTTTCAAATTTCTAAGACATAAATTATGATTTTATGTTGCATACAAAATTATTTTTGCAATTGTCACAAACCCCATGACAATGAATGATATTATATTGGTTTACATGCTGCAGACTATTAAACCTAAATAGTACCATGTTTTATTGACTTATCCTTATGAGTGAAATGGGAGGAGGGTTGGAGGTAGGGGGCGACAGAAGGAAATAGAAAGGGGGGGTGGAAAGGAAAAGGTAATATGAGGAGTTAATGGCCCCTAACTTCCTCCAGATAAAGCAGGATCCTCATCAATAATGAACCTTTTATTGATTACCCATCAGGCCGTCTGCCTGTCTCCGGAGCATGACATCATCCCCGGCCTCCAGAGCCTCTCCTGTTCCCCCTCCCTCCTCACTTCTCCTCTCCAATCACAGCTGCGCTGCAGGGTCGTATTTCAAGTTTGTCCTCTACAGCCTCTGCATGGACTTCCAGTGAGGCAGAGATGGGCTACCTGAGAGATGGCTTACTATTCACTAGTTCACACATAATTGTGATAGATGAGCCCTCAAATATTTTCTTTTGTATTTTGTGCAGAGAGAAAGAGAGATACACTACCGTTCAAAAGTTTGGGGTCACCCAAACAATTTTGTGTTTTCCATGAAAAGTCACACTTATTCACCACCATACGTTGTGAAATGAATTGAAAATAGAGTCAAGACATTGACAAGGTTAGAAATAATGATTTGTATTTGAAATAAGATTTTTTTTACATCAAACTTTGCTTTCGTCAAAGAATCCTCCATTTGCA
>JAVQJY010147366.1:0-11438 GCA_036025375.1 Retropinna semoni | reverse complement strand
TTTCATGCAACATCACTGCACCGAGAGGATGTCTAATGGGAGAAACATCTCTCAGACCATCATTTTGATTTACAGCGAGGATGGAGAGAGAGAGAGAGAGAGAGAGAGAGAGAGCTTGCTTTATGACCAGATGAACAGGAAGAAGCCATTTGAAATGACAGCCAGGTCAGATTTGCTTGCAGACAACCAGCCAATGATTGACTGAGCTGGTTTCTGTTTTCCTCCAGAGAAGTTCTAATTGGCTGAATGGGACCAGGGTCTGGAGGCTTGGGGCACTGAAGGGGTGCCCCATACCAGAAGGGGTCGAAACACCCCTGTCATGTTTTCACCAAACCCTATTCTGGTGATTTGTTTTCTCTAACTCAAATGGATTTGATTCATTTTGAACAGCTATGGCCTTGAATGGCATAACCGGATATTTTGTATGAGCTGGTTACTCCCTCCCACATACTAATGGAGGGTGGAATGACAGTTTGTATTATCTTCCTTAGGTTGCTGTTTTGTGTGTTTTCCTGTGTGCTATTGATAATCAACTATCTGAGTGATAGTACAATTAATAAAAAAACAAGTCATTACAGTATAGGCACCCTGTAGTGAATTAAATGAAACACTAATAATTTAGGTGGACATACTGTACATATTTGAACTCTCGTCTCTACTTGTAGCACAAACCATTTCTGTAAGTGGTAAATCTGGGTAGTTTCCCCGCCCGCCTTGCATTTCAACCGTCATCTCTGTATAGAGTATGCAGTGTGATAGATGTCTGTGATATCACCGACTCTGTCTCAGAACAGGGAGAGGAATAGACTGTAGTTGGTAGCAAGCTGTCCGTTAAACAATCCCAGCACGACAGCTACATAAGTACATTTTTGGCATGCCAGTGATTTTAACTTGTGTTTAATTATGGCTGCCAGAGAAAAGGGGGTAGTAGAGCATTAGTACATCTCCATGTCCAATGTCCATTAGTGTGTTAACTTGTACTCCATTAGTGAGTCTGTAAAGTGGCAGCGAATTTTGAAATAGACTTGAGAGTCAGGGTTTTTACCTCATCCCAGTCCGTCACCATTAGTTATAATCATAATGGACTCTTTCCTCCCAAAAAAACCTTGGCCCGGTTTAGTGATAGTTGGTACCACACTTAAATCACTAGTTTGTTTCCATCTGACACAGGACGTGTACATTTTGGCTAATGGGATGAAACCTGGGAGGCAGCGTTGGCTTTCTAAACCAGTAGGAGCAGCCGGCCAGCTGGAGACAATTACAGGCCTCACTTTTAATCTGGAAAAATCAGGACATTCAATCTTCTACTTAAGACGAAGCCAGTCTCTCGCAGGTTCTGATGGGTTGGACCACCACACGAGCAAAGCGATGGTATTAGCCAAAATTAACGTGGCAGCGTAGTAATGGGCGATTGATCATAGGCAGTCACTTCCGTCAGATATGTCTGTTTAAACAGTGAGTTCAGTTTTTAAGTCGGTTTAAGCACTGTCGCATGCCTGGCAGAGCGATCGTGTCAGATTAGATAAAGGGTTCTCTTCCGGAACTCTCCCTGTCTGTCACTGGCTCTAGTGGTTCTCTAGACTAAAGGTGAACTCTATAAGATCAGGTTGAACATGAACGGAAGCAGGGGATAGACTAAGATGGAGGTGACATAATGATGTGCCGTAAGCGTGCACTCTGGTAATGCCCTTTCCGCTGTCTGCTCAAGGTGAAGGCGCACCTCCGTGTGAGACGGCCTCATTTCTTGATGTCATCAATAACTCAATGGTGTCCGGGAACCTACTTGCTGATTATCTTAATGATTTTCTATCCAATCTGAGAGATTCATGAGTGACATTAGAGGAAAGAGGGATTGTGCATTTAGAAGATTGGCTCTTGCATTGTAAACCATCCATATATAAGTAAGGCATACAACCTAGACAAACCGTGATCATTCAGACGTTACAACTTATTCCTGCATTTCCTGAAATCCTGGTCATCATGACATTTTCTAATTAGCTTGGGAATTTCGCCCGGAGCTACAAGTCAGCTAGACGATGTTGAATGTGCTTTGAAGCACTCCCGATTAATCCAGGCGAGGTGACATTTCAATTGTCGCCATAATCATGTATGACGCAACAAGTGATAGATTCAACGTGTCGTGTTCAAATGTGGCATCTGAGTAACAACCTTATTGGAAAGGAGAAGGTTTACTGGTATCCCGCCCTGGGGCTGACGAGATAAACGAGATGAATGTGACAAAAAGCTGAATAAGCAACTTCACATTAAAGACTAAGTCTGCTACGATTCACTCAGTGGATTAAAGTGAACGTGAACTGCACGAAGATGACAATGTTCAGAAAAGGCAAAGCGATCAAACTGGGAACAATTTATGGTTTCAGAGCATGCAACAGCTTGTGACTCTTGGGCCTTCTTAATTTCACCTTTGTGCTAAATCTGACTTGTGTAAAGATTACCTCAAATACAGAACTAAACCACAGTCAGTTTTATTCGAAAGCGATTTGGAAACTGTTTGATATAAAAACCAGCAGAATGAGTTTTATTGGAAGCTCCATCTTAATGGGTTTTCCCGTATTCTGTCAATAGGCCAGTTCCGCTCTCGCTCGTCCTCTGCAGATGGTGGCTGGCCGGCGACATTTCCCATGACCTCTTTTTGATTTAGTGGCAGTGACCCTTGGTCTTGGACATTAATGCCTTTCACACCTCAATGCAGTTACAACACGGGCCCCTGCATCTGAGTTTTCACAAGGCATGAAGGAAAGGATGGTACCTTAATTGCCCCCACAACTGTCTACAGTGTCTTTCTCCTCCATAGGAACAGAAAGCGACAATTCTGATTCCATCTCAGAGTGGATGAGCTCATTTGTGATTCCAGACGCACAGCTAACCCAATATGCATGAATAAAATAACACTTGTGTAGGAGGGGTGGCTTTAGGGAATGACCATTCAACCGCGAGGAGCAGCGTGCGCTGGTGGAATTGCTAATGGTCTTAGCTGTGACTACACTAATTTGGTTCAGCGTTGTCAACAGTTGCGCTCTGGTCCAAATCCTGCAACAGAGGCAACAGGAAACAGAACTGGGGCCTATTCAGGTTGAAATACTGAGAAAGTTAGGAATTCCATCTTAAAGATACAGGGTTGCAGTAATAGATTGTGTTCTTCTTACATTGTATTTCTGTCTTCTGTCTGGGTTGGTCAATTCCCTGGAAGGGAAACCTGACAAACAGAGTGCTGACTGGGTTCCTGTGGGGTCTAATATGCCTGGGGTGGGGTGACTGGGGCACAGCTGGACGGCTCGTCAGAGACAGTATGGGCTTCCTGCTTTTAAAAAAAAACTTCCTGGCTTTGACTGACAGGGAGCTTGGCCTTATACAGCCTCACTGAGGCCCTCATTCTCTCACAGTCTTTTACAATCTTACATCATCCGGATTTTTCTGCCTTTACTCGATTTTCTATTCACATTCACAACAAACACATACTAAATTCACCACCCCGCCTCTCCTCTTCATATTCACCGTTCATATTCATATTCACCGTTTGAACAACAAACATGTTCCAGCAAGAGAGAGACTGATGAGTGGCGTCTCTTTTCCTCCATCTCCATACCTTCAGACGTGCCGAGGGACGCAACCCAGACAAGAGGAGGACGCTCTCGACCTCCATCGACTGCTGTAGCGAACACCGTGAACTTAGCAACCTCTCCAAGACGGCAAATGGCTGACGACGCTCGGCGACCAGAAGCCTTCGGGGCAACGGAGAGGGAGGATTCAAACTGAGAGGTTCACTCTGTAACACTGCTTTACGGTAATGTTGTTTCCAGGACCACATGACTCGATTACATTGAACGCCTCAGAAGCTAGCCCAGGGCATACGGTTAGATCCCCTTGCTTTTGAGAACAATGGGTTCAACGTAGTTTTTATGAGTTTCTCATAGAAATATATATATATATTTTTCTATTTGATCTCTGGGTGAGAAACAACATGGTGCATCCCAACCTTAAAAAAAACACACAACAGAACTGTACAAGAGACAAAACCAAGTTTTTTCAAATTTTTGGCTTGAAATTGTTTAACCGACAACGTAACCAGCAAGGACGCAGACATGCAACCCTGTTCAATCTCCTCCACAGTCCACAAACGGAGAGACGCCCACGCCGACTAACCTTTGACAGAGTGAAACATTTAGTGACATCTTGGGCTTTGGATGAGGAAACAGTGGGCCTGCGAGTGGGATCGCTCCCGGTGAGGGGACAGAACTGGAGGAGTGGAGCTGGGAGGCGGGGGGAGGGAGCTGAGATCTCAGTCCCACCACAGTGAGCTCATTGTGAGGCTGCGGCATGCTGGGCCTTGGCCAGCCTCCGCCATTGAAGCCTAATGTCTGCTTTAAGGGGAGGCAATGGAGTGCAAACTTTTGTCAAAGAAAGAACAGCCTTGGATTGCTTTTGCTGTTAACTAAGTGTCTATAAAAAAAAGAGAAACCTCCAAGAATTAGTTTGGTGTAAATTACCGTACAACAACTGACTTGGCAATGTGGATAATGAGAATAAATCAACATGCGGAAGTGGTTTAAATTCATAAAGATCACATCAAAGATTTGAGTGTCCCATTGAAGCCTGTAAACGGTAGCCACAGCTACGTACAGTTTGCCAGTGCAACGAACAGTACCATCAACTATATCTATCTCTAACCCTTCCCCAGTGCTATGTCTGAATGACATTCCTAGTACAGCTAAGCTGTATAACTTACTCACGGCTTGTGTCCACTTCAAAAAATGAACATCATTGTTTGTTTGCCCAAGGGGATCTCCCAACAGGCCACGAGACTGGGGGTGTGACAGAGACCATGGCCATGTCACACTGCGAGCAGACTTTCCCTATTACTGACCCCCCACGAGTCCCCCCCATTCCAGAAGGATTAATGCAGCAATCCAACTCATTCCAAACATTCCAGTCCACATCTTTGCCAGCCACAAATAACTTTGTCTATTCCTGCACATTATTTTTTAAACTGCATTTCTGCAGTATAGAAAGCTCATCTAAGTAAACTGATTCACTCTAAACACCAACATGCCATGCATGGGATAGTACCTTGCTATACTGAGGAAACCAGACATGGAACACCACCACAACCATTAAGACATGACCAGCTAGCTATTTTACATTCTGGCCAAAGCAGAGGACTACATTTATAGGATTTGTTTCTCTTCACATTTGGCAGGCAAAAAGGCGATACCATACTGGTAAATCTAAAGCGTTCTGACAGTTTTGATCTATAGATCAGGAAAGCAAAGCATCACACTGAAACTTTAAAATTCTGCCGTCCATAGTGTTCTGGGAGGCATGGAAAATCTATCCTATTCAAGCGCTAAAATAAACTTTAATTGCTTATTGGTACACCACCTCAGAGCAGTTCTATTCAGGCAGTCAGTTTTACGTCAGAGGTCTAATGGAATCCTGTAGTGATGTTCTCAGTGACATGGACCAATCTATTTTCCTCTCATGTTGTATCCGACCAAACTCCCTCTTGACAGATGGCAGATGACAGGATTTGGGACGCTCCCTTGTTCCTGGTGGTCGTTAATGGTCAACTGTGCATACAGAAGGAGAGATAACACTGACAAAGCCAAACAATGTAGAGTGGCAATCTGTAAAGGGTGTTTTAAGGGTGATACAATTTGTGCCTCACAAACAATCATTTATACACCATTGTGGCAAGGCCTCTGACATGGGAAGAGTCATTGTTGGTCTCAAGCCACTGACAGGTCAGTGAAAACAAATCTCTCTCTCTCTCACGGAATGAGCACCAGTTTACTTCATAGCTTTTTTCTGAAAAACTGTTTCTCAAAGAGATGATGCATTTAGTAAATTAATGAGGCTATATTTAAGAAACCCTAAGAGTGAATCAGGTCATTTATTGTTTAATTGTTGTTTTTGTAATTCTGACTGGAAGGAAATATGTTCTAAATATTCCATATTTAGGCTACCTCATGTGTAAAACAAACAACTGGATCACAGACATCACAGCTGTGAGAGAGAAAAAAAGAAAGAAAATGAAGACAAGCAGTCAACTTTAGCATGCGGTACTGCTAAAACTGCAACAACAAACACCACTATAGTGACAATCTAGCCTAATTAAAAAAAGGCCTGGTTCTCCTCTCTTAGAACTCTTTTAGGTGAGAAAATCCCAGTTGAAATCTTGGGGCCAAAAAAAGCTAATCGGGGACTGGGTTAAATCCTGAGGATATTAGGCAAGGCTCATTTAGGCCAGCTCTGCCAAAGCATTTCCACCCACAGTGGAGAGGTATTCTCACTTCAAGCCTGGCACATCAAGTAAGACGTTTTTCAGATGAGTGAACAAACACTGGCTTTGGCTTGATAAACAGAACCAGCTTTACAGAAGCGATGCTCGCACCACACAAAACCTGTGGTATGTAACGTTATCGTCAGTCACACCACAAGTGTTTTTGAGGACGACGGTGACCTCATCTTCAGTTTCCTGCAGAGGGCTACGTAACTCGCCGCCTGGTGACAGGACCCTTCAGAACACTGGAGAACATCAGACACCGCATTCCTGCCACAACCCGGTCTCAAGGTCAAGCAACACCAAGAGGAAGGCATGGGTAGGCTAAAAGGCAAACAAACTGTTGCCCGGTTTTTTCCAATTTTTGTAACATGAACTTTGCTTCCTGAAGTGATCACTAGTGTGTGCGGCTTGATGTTTCTTTGCCACACCTGAAGGCTGTCCAGGGCTCCTCGAGATGTCTCTGAGGAAACGTCAGGAATTTCTCCTGCCTTCCAATAACAGCTGGTGCCCATGTCTTTCAACACTGAGCTCTGGATAAGGCTGTTCCACAGGTGGGGTACTAAACATTCCATCGTCTCCTTTTGACGTCTACACTCTCTTCATAACCCCACACTACAACAACAAAAATTCCATTACAGATAAAAAATACTGATCAGCCCTGATAAAAGGAAACAGTCAAGGTTTGTCCTTTCTTTGCCCGTGAGACTTCCTTTCCTTATACGCCCAGGGTCATTAGAAGCCCACTCACCCGCCGCCTACTGCATCTGCAGACAGTTATTTATACAACCCAAAGAAGATATATGGCCACTTTAAACCCCTTCACCCTTTAATTACCAATGCCCTGGTCATCTAATGGCGGGCAGAGAAAGGGTTTGAAGAAAAAAATCGGTAGTCGGCATTCTGTTGAGTAAAAAAAAAAAGGAAACTATAGCATAAGTGGGCTCTCCCGCTTGGTCAGCGAAAGGCACTGGACAAGAAAAAAAAGGGAATAAATTAGCAAGCTTCCAGTCAAGAAAATGGCCTGATCAAGGGACTTGATTGACCAGATCTCTTATTGGTCAGCTGTTCCAAAGGTCCCAGAGGAAGAGGCCTCATGGTCCAGCGTGGCAGTGTGGCCCAGACTAATGCAGATTCAGAGGGAAAACCAAACAGCTGGGGCCTCTTTCTGAAGGTCACAATCACTGCTGGACTGACTCTCCAGGGCCTGTCTAGCTTAGACAGCTAGACACATCCACACAGACGCACTGATATTCAGAGACATAATCCATTAACTGGCGGGTGAGTCTGGGTCAAATGAGACAAAAGTGAATAAATAGAGGATTTGTACTGACTTCTAGGGCTTTTTTGACCAGATTTTGTACTTTTAGGTAATTAAAGGTTTCCTATTTGAGGAAATGAGGGAGTGAGGTATGATTATTATAATCTAAAAGTAATTGATTCATTTCACTAACCACATCCGCCTTATGTTCACCTGAAATGAACATGCACCGAACAATGGAGTCAGTGACTACAAAATTGGTCTGTCCTTGGCAGCTCCCTCTGGATCCCTACTGAAATGTAGCAGGTTCCTTTCTCCGATAGATTAATAATAATAATCTCTGTGTGCTCTGTGATTTTCGGTGCTAGAAAACAGCTTGGCACAAAGCCTTGGATCCAGTTCAAAAGAACTTATGAAACCCATTACAGCGTGTTACATGTCTTATTGGTACCAGGTCGGATACGGTGGCTCTTTATACATATCACGTCATAATAACCATGCTCCAATCGCATAATCACATTCTTCAGTCTAGACGGTTCTCTTTTTATCCATGCCATCTCCGTTAAACTCTCTCATTACTTTTTTGGCATTCCTTGACATTATAACATATCCTTCAAAAAGTCTAAGACATAAGGTATTCTCATTAGCAAGTGTCCAAAGACAAAAGATTCCCGAGATGAAATGGAACCCCAAAACATATGAGAGCTTAATACTGTGCAACACTTCAGACCAAGCTTAATCTAAAAGTGATGGTCCTAATCGCTTACCCAAACACAGCGAGAAAGAGTCAAGTATAGATGGGGGCCGTTTTATTCTTCAGTCACATAAAGGTTTTCTGTATTACCACTGCACTGAGGGATGCTGTTGATGCAGGTTTACTCTTGGAATCAATCATCAATGCGGACAAGACCACTGGATGCCCGCCACACACGGTTTTGTTCATGAGGACTTCAGTCTTTCCAAAAGAGGCCTACATATTTCCAGATAAATTAAAATTAGCCCCTTACTGACTGGACGGCATTAGCATGGAAGCTAGGGGAGTTTATGGAAAGTATCTGGAGAACTAATCAATGACAGGTGTGTGTGTGCGCCTGTGTATGTCTGGTGCCTATACAACTGCTTTTTGTTATGTTATAGCTCATTTAACCCTTCATCTGGGCATTGACTGGCATCTCAGCGATGCAGGCATAATTACAGACCCCTGAACGGATTAGGCACCCTTTAGGTATCAACATGATTTGACAGTTTGCTCAAGTCCAATGAGTGAAGAAGACGAAGCTTAAACTGCAAAAGGATGCATGCTTCACCTTTTGAGCTGGAAAATATGAATGGGTGAAATACCAATAACACAAAGGGTGGTGTGAGAATGATTGCGTAAATGTCTTCATTACACTGCTAATTGATCCACTGACAATATCAAATGATCTCCAAGGACAAGACACCACCACCATAAATTGAATAGTTACTGAACTGAACCAGGTTATGGACATATTGCTTAGGGGCACAGATGAGCAGCATCTGGCATCAACTAATCTCCAACCTACAAACCTGCATTTAGAGAAGCAACGCCACTCTAATGATAGTGACTGCACCGGGAAACATGTCTATTGAGATTAATCAAATACTAATCAACTGCTGAATAAATAGACTATGTTGATCATCTGTAATTTGTTTTGAGCAATGTTTTGAAGGGAAACAACCAAATTCTACTTGCAAATGGCTATTTTCCTTTTGATCCAGTGGTTTGATTGAGTAATCTGAATATCTTTGAGAGTATAAAATTCATTTAAGGATGCCACTGTGGGCTTTGAGAAACGGGGTCAGAATTATATATATTTTTTAATGAAATCAGATTTTCACGACTTGAACGATGATTAGTAGATGAAATTATACGGCAAATTAATAGACTGAAAAATAATCAGTTGCGGCCCTACCTGACCGATAACGCTTTAGGAAAGGCTGAATAATGCTGCCTCGGGAACTGCTGCTGTACTCAGAACTGTTTATCATCTAAGAAATGGGCTTGGAGTAGAGACTAAAGCCTTTTATAAAGGAGTGAAATGGAGCATAAGGACAATTTGGTTTGGTTTGGAACAGCACTCATTACAAAGTCTTGGGTCACTGCCCCCAACCATCCATCTACCCATCCATGCAGATGTGGTGGGTGTGAAGAAGGGGAGGACGTGAGGAAAAGAAGACGGGGGCACAGAGCGAAAGCTAGCTGGCCTATAGGCACACATGGTAATACATTATGAGTGTGTGTGTAACGTCAGACAGTGGGCCAACCACGAGAATGCATGCCAAGTGGAGTCAAAGCACCCATAGAGCCTCTTTGGCAAGACCCCTCCAAAGCTATGTAAAGTGGTCAGTCTAATACTGATGTTGTCCACCATGAGGGAGTTTCCCTTTGCTTTGACACTCGGCACAGCCTGACGGACAGGCCTAGACCAGTTCGTCACAACCCCCACTGGCCAGTCCTTGTAGACACACAAAGACCCTATTGTTCTGCAGAAAGCGGGTCACCCTTACTGCATTTGCTGGCCTGGTCCCAGTGATAGCTCCAAGGAGCCTGGATGCCTTATCTACTAGACAACCACTGGTCTAACCCCTGCACACACATCCTGATGCAATAGACCTGTTATGAACACCATTGGATGGCAAAAACTGCTTATCTACAGTGCTGTATCTGCACACTTCCTAAATACCCTAGGTTATCTACTTCAGCAAAACCAAACACCAACAATTGTAAAGCTTTTTTGACAGTTGCTGGCTTTTTGCTAGATAAAGATGGTGACATTTGCCAGAGAACAGAGAACGGGGATAGCAAAAGGGAAGGATACAGAGGCAGTGGTTGGAAAGCCTTGATAGTTTACTGGCACCGGGAATCCGGGAGGATGATGCTACAAACATAGATGGGGATTATGGGTTTGTATCTAGTTGCTTTCTATAAATCAAACTACCGCCATTCCAGTCCACTCATGTGGGGAAGTGTAGCATCAGCTGGGCCTTGCTTAGCTGAATCTTGACACAGGAGAGGATGTAGGGGATTATTTCTCTTTGACTTCTTATTTGGATATGCATGGGAAAAACAATGGGACCAATGGACATTCTAGCAGGGCTTTACGCAAACCTTGAACATACAGAGTCTCTGCCACATATGTTTAGGGTAACCTTGAATTGGGTAATAATCCTACACACTGGAGCAAAGTCCTATATTTTTAACAACCACTTGCAGAGCGCCAAAATCAACACACTTTGTCAGGGCCAAGGTCTAAGACTACAACTGGCCATCTGAAGAAGACCTTAAGAAGAGTCTTTCCACAGTGCCTAAAGGCTTTGGATCTCTGACGCGGAGATTTAGACACTGGAACTGTCACGGGTGCTGATTTTCCCTATTCCTAAATGTCCAGAGCTCTGCTCTAAAGGCACCACAGCTCGGAAAAACAGGCTTCCCCTCCCCCTTGTACATTCCAGACGTTGCTGGCAAAATTAATTTATCTCCAGAGGTGGAAAAATAAACAGAACTTAAGACGAGCTCCTTTCGAGGGGTTTTTCACAGACCTTTCTTTTCCCTAGGAGGCACCTGATACTATAATGCTTCCAGCACTAGTGTGACTTTGGGCTTCTGCAGTAGGTGAAATAAGATTGATCGATGTACTAAATCAAAATAACGGAGGTTTAGGGTTACCGCAACTTTAATAAGCCGCTAACTGTGGTTCAGCCCAGGGTTTCAATTAAACCTTCTTGTGAAGGTAGTTTGGTGGCGTGCAGTAATTTGTTATTTGATAGAGTGCAGTCATTCTGTTAATCCTTGGGTTAATGTTAAAAGACATTTATGACCGATGGTAACAGGTGACATGTTAAGGTTTGGAAACC
>JAVQJY010146583.1:0-11404 GCA_036025375.1 Retropinna semoni | reverse complement strand
AGTGAGGGAGGGAGGGGAGCTTTAGGCTGGAAGTGAGAAGGGAGGGGGGAATAAGGGATGGAGGCAGGGAGGTAGGGAGGGCGAGTGGGAGGGAGGGAGGGAGGGAGGGATGGAGGGAGGGCGGGAGGGAGGGATGGAGGGAAGGAGGTAGGTAGGGAGGGAGGGAGGGAGAGAGGTAGGTAGGGAGGGAGGGAGAGAGGGAGGGAGCTGATCGATTCTGCAGCGGCAGGTGGCCAGTCTGTAGAAGAGCGTTCATTGCTCCTAAACCTGCCCTGACTGCTAAACACACAGCAGAGCACACACACACAAACAGAAACACTACACAACCTTCGCCATGCATGCCTTCGCCACACACACCACACGTACACACCACACGTACACACACACACCACCGCCACAGAGGGTGGGCCAAAACACTCCAATAATCATCAGATCAGACTGAGATGTACTGAGTTCAGAAAATAGTTTGAAGTATGAGAGTTATCTGACTCAATACTTTATCGTCATCATCTCTCCAGTAAGTCGATGGCTTCATTTGATTTGACACAGACTGTCAGAATGGTCTTTGACTGTCATTTACTGTGAGGTGCAAAATCTAATTACAAAATGTGTAATTTTCTATAGACACATCCACAGAAATAAGACAACATCTGAGAGCCACGTTAGAAATTCATTTACAAGTTAGACATGGCATGATATTGCCACATGTAAAGAGGTTACAACATTCAAGATTAATTTGTCTGGTGTGAAAAAGGGTGCTCCGTCAATTACCCTCGGAGCTGTGTTGTGTGACGGCTTGTTAACGCGAGACCACAAGGTTTCAGCATCTCTTCATTACGTGTGAATATCCCTCTCTGGAGATCCAGTTTGCTCCCTCGCAGGTCAGACCATCACACAAACACACGCGGAGAATGGGCGTCGGATCAGGTATGACCCCCCAAGTCCTTGGCTCATAAAAAACAACACCATTAACAGATTTTTTCACCGACGCACACGCGGACAGGAAGATTAATGACTCATCAACTCGTGCATTGCAGCACGGCCGTATTCCCTGCAACTCCTCATTCATAAAGAAATAGGTTAAGCCTTGATGTTTAAATCAGTCAGAGAGCAAATCTCCTTAAATCCTTTTGTACTTGTTAGACAAAAGTATCTTGGTTGGGAACATGTCTTTCCGTTTGTCGTGACAGAAACTAAATACCAATGTGTTGATGCGTGTGAGCGTTTAGTTTTTTTGTTGTTTTTTCCCTCACTCTTTCCCCCTCAAAATGTCGGGGCTCCACTTTGAGATGGTTGACTGTTGTATGGAGAGTGACGGTTGCCTGAAAATGAGAAAACAATGATTCTGTTCAGGCCCAGGGGATTGTGGTGAAGAGAGGGTATACCTCCGATTCCAGATCGATACCGAGTCAGCGTCAACTACACCCTGTCTGACTCCCTCCTCCCACCACCTCAAAACAGACGTCTCGAAATGAAATAACATTTGATGTTGTTGTTTTTTTTTGTGGACAAATGATTGAAGCGTGCCTCAGGCAAGAAGATCTGGGAAGAAAAGAGGGGAGCGTTAAATAGGTCACCCGTGCTTAAAAAAAAAAGTTTTTTTTCATGAGACGTTTTCCGCTTTTATTTTGATAGGATGGTGGAGAAATGACAGGACAGGCAGGGAGGAACAGCAGGGATAACGTGAGGCAAAGGTCCGCTGCTGCTCTGTGTGGCGTGAGCTCCACCTGCTCAGCCAGGGCACCCCTAGTGATTAAGATCGTATAGTGACATACGGCATGCAGCTCTCCACACTCCAACCCAGTCGTGGCCGGAACCACTGAGAACTGGTGGAGAAGTGTTTACTACCAGTGATACCAATCTTCATTCAGACCTATCGCTGTATGGTCTCTGTGCTGTATATTACCTCCTTATTGGTTTGCTCCAGACCTGGGCCCTGTGCACTTATGGTTGGGAGATGAGGCCTGGTCCGTACAGCAGCATGGGGGGATTTTACAGCTTCTCTAAAATGAAACAAACAGGCTTTATTTGCCCTTTCCTACTGAGACACAGGGAAATTATTATCCACAAAGTGCAGCAATAAAGAATTGATTTTCCAGCCATGATGAATCCAGTATGTTACAGCTGAGGCTACCACTCTGACTCGGGCCCCAAGCGCTTTTATGGGCTCGGATAGGAGCACAGGAAGGGGAAATTGGATCCTGCAAGAAAAGCCTGGCCACTCACAGGATAGATGATGAAAGCCATATCCTCAGAAATTGATATTAACGGCACTCAAAGTGGGTATGAAGATTGAGGTGAGATGTGTAGGCCTACAGGAGCTCCAAAATGACTGGCTGCAACAACATCTAGTCAGAGAAGAGGCTTTATGAACCTTTTTTTTATTTGCCGTAAGGGTTGCATGTAAAGCAGCAAACAAAAGGCGCCGTGTGGAATCAGGAAGTAGATAAGGGGGTCTCAGTGAAGTGTCAAGGGCTCCCGCACGCGGTACAGCACTCTTAAAAAGCCAAGGCGCTGAAAGTGTCCCAGTCAAGAGGCTGGCCACATTCAACCGCCAGCCTATCCAAACAAGTTTGTGTCCAAGTACCACATTGTTTCAACAGGCCTTGGGACGCAAACAGAAAAAAAAGAAAAGAAAAGAACGCTCCAGCTCAGCCTTTCACGGCGAAGCTAAACGTTTAGCCACCCAGGCTAATTAGTGGCTGTGAAAGAGAGCACATCAAAGGAAGGCTGAGTTTGGAGTCTCTCTCGCCGCCCCTTAGGTCCAAAGGTCAGGCCTCCTCCAACAGAGGAGGCAGTACGTCCCTGCCTCAGACCCCTGGATGCTAACCTCTCACCCCGGCTGGAGCCAATCAGGGCGGCCAGCAGCGGAGGGATGCGCAGACATCCCCCAACAAAAACAGGATGACATCAAAGAGTTGGAAAAAGACAAGAGAGAAGAGAGAGAGAGAAGAAAAACCCAGCCAATATCAGATTCCCTCTTATTTTGAGCATATTCCAGGAGATGAATATAATGAATTTCTTCAAGTTGTCAGAGGTCTAAAAGGCCCTTGCTGTGAGGCAGTCTCCTCCGACCACTTGAGAAGAATTATGTGATTAAACAGACCTGAGCATTCTGGACACAGACGGAGAGAAGAAAGCCTCCTTCCCCCTCCATAATGCCCCTAATGAAGTAGCTGATGGGTCCTTCAGCACTGGCCGGGCCTTGTGCAGCCTGTTCACAATCTGTCTAATGACGGAGAGGGGGCTGGGGCTGCCGAGCGCACCAGCGCTTCCCAATGAGCCACAAAGAGAGATCACAGGCCCATTGTGGCCAGGCACAGGGGCTTAGCACTCATCAGCACCAATAAACCTGTCTCTAGTCAGGCTGGGACCCTCCCCTCCGCCAGCGCCGCCAGCAGACCCACACACTCCCTCACTCCTTCCATCCCTCTCTCCCTCACTCATTATGACATCAGACTGACGTGCCCGTGTCACCTCCTGAACGAGCCCCCACACTCCCTCTCGCCACTGTTTGTATTTACATGTCGTGCTGGAATAACAGGCCTTTTTCTGCTCCTTTGGCCACTGCCTCTGTGTACGGCGTGGAGCAGATAATGCATGGATGTGTATCTGCATACACTGGTTGTTTACTCGGCCGGCCTTTCGCCTCCATGTTTAAACGGCGACTCGCTCCCCCTGGCCTGTGCCGACGCCCGGAGTTCCTGCCAAACGTATGCAAATGAGCGCCACCACAATTGTGCCCACAGCTGCACACTGTCGGCCAAAGACAGAGGGCCAGGCGGCTGGGCCTTTCATCTGTAACCCCTGATCCCCTCACAGCAACACGTCATGTTCACCCCAACACTGGCCCCCACCACCCCTCCGATGCCCCCCCCTTCTATACTCAGAGATCAGCTTCTGGTCTGGGTTGCAGCCTTGCCCAGAACTTCCCCAGTCCGCAGGTCCTGGTCTCTCATCCACGGATGACCCAAATACCGCCAACCCTGAGGATGGCCCTTAGCCCTCTTTTGGGTCAAAGAGAAACAGGAAATGTGAGGGAAAGCAAACATCCTGCTTTTTATTCCTCCCCTCTCCTACTCCTCCTCCTCATCCCTCTCTTAAGCACTCCTTCACCTCTCCGTGTTTGTTATGTGGGCCATCGTGACTGCGTAGAGTGGACGAGGGTAGTTGGAGAGAGAGAGAGAGTGAGGGAGAGAGAATGAAATAGAGAGAATGAAAGAGAGAGAAAGTAAGAAAGAAAGAAGGGAGTGGAAGAGAGAGAGGGGTAAAGAACCTGACTGCTTTCATCTCAGCGCTCGCGGCGGCGCCGCGGCCCTTTCATTACATCTCTCTGGCCGTGTGATTCAGACCCGGGCCTCAGCTCTATGCAACGCACCATTGTTCTCACATGAAAATCAATTCCCTTGAAGACCCTTCTTAATCCCGTCTTTGGCGTCAACAATGGCCACTTGTGCAAGACCCTGATAGACTAAGAGCCAGGATGATGCGGCTGTCTGCTCTGATTCCAAAACCATTCAGGTAATGGCGGCCAGCGTCACTTTGTAGTGCCAAGTGCAAAACTCGACAGGAAGACGTTTGCGATCATAATTTCCTGCTGAGCAGAGGCCCGGGCACCC
This sequence comes from Retropinna semoni, assembly GCA_036025375.1. Taxonomy (NCBI): domain Eukaryota; kingdom Metazoa; phylum Chordata; class Actinopteri; order Osmeriformes; family Retropinnidae; genus Retropinna; species Retropinna semoni. Next base: position 6,785 of record JAVQJY010146583.1, on the reverse strand, counting down.
CACACCCCCCGCCAGACTTTTAATTAGGGTCGACAACCACAAAGACCGGAGATCAGGCCGCAACAATGACTGTCCCTTTGAACGTGCCCCAGCCTCTGTTCTCACTGGGCCCAGATGGACACCACTGAGCCACCATCGCCCCCAGCAACAGTCGGCAGACACAGCCTCAGCACCACTGGACCAAACGCTCGGTGGCTTTCAGCTTCCTCCACAGGCTGTGTGTTTACACAGAGGCACCTCTCAACAGGTGCTCTAGACAAGACTCCTGTCTGCGCACTCCGAGGCACAACAAAACAGCCGAATTTTTGTTCAAAAATGTCAGTGTAATGCAGCACGTCGCTTCGTTTTGTTAGGGAGCATGATGAAGGACAAAAATAAGATCAAAGTGGATATTTTATGTGACAGAGAAGTCTCAGAGATCTCATTGAGCAGCAGTAGTAGCAGTGTGCTCCACGAGCGTGTGTTTGTTAGGTCAGGTTGTCTTCCCCATAATGAGAGTTCTCTCTCGGACTGTCAGGTTCCAGTTTTCAACAGTTTTCAACAGTGCCTGACAGTCCGCTGGTCTTTATATTGGATTCCCACATCAAAACACGGGCAGGTTTCCTCGACTGCTGGTGTCCAGAAACAAGCTTTGATGCAGCCTTCCACCTAACTCTCTAAAGACATGGCAGGGCATCGCAGAGCAACATCACAGCAACAATCCACTTTAATTACAGTCAGTTCTATATCTAAAAAACCTGATGAGGAACACAAAGGCCTCTGTCTACAGAGGAGATTTCATTACCCAGCCCTCTTCTTACCTTTTCTGTGTTTGGCAAAGAAAAGGAACAAAGGAGGAACCCTACTGATTGAAAACTAGCAGAGCAGTGAAACAACAGGACACAACTGATCGCTCATGCATGGCTGGGATTAGGATAAAAGTAGAAAGAGCACGGAGAAGAAAGAGCACAACAAAAGAAACAGGGGACTGACAAACTTTTTCTTTTTCTTTTGAGGTGAAAGGAATGGAAGAAAAGGTCTGGTCATATGAAAAGATAGAGAGAGAAAGATTACCAAACAGAGACAGTCCTTTTTAGCCTCTCTACGCCTCCTCTCTCACTCCTTTTAACCAGCAACATGAAAGACGAAGCCATGGTCTCTGGCGCTCAAGAGAAGAGAAAACATTAAAACTAATTGTTTATCATCATTAATCGTAATTTTGGGTTTTAAGTTATATGTATTTTTTGGGGTTTCGGGGCACGTTTGCGAATGTGCAGGGCACTCGTCGATGTCAGTGTTTTAAGCGATGGCATAAAACTGGAACGTTGTGATTTCTACTTGACTAACTGGCTTGTGAAAGTCCTCAATGACAGAACAAGCTAACAAGAACGAGTTGTTTTCCTCCACTGGGTGCACTTGGTGAAAATCATGGTCCTCCCTTTCAAAGCTTGCAGCGAGGGAGGAATACTGTTGTACTGAAGCAGGGAGCCCCTCAAGAGTACTGAGGAAAATCCTTTCCAGTGAAGAAAATGATCATTTAAATCCATACCACTAAAACAGCAACAAGAGGGTCATGAAAAAAACATGAGACTGCACTTAGCATGGAAAACAGTACAGCTGTCCTACCAACGGTTCTCGATTGCATCGTGTGCTTGTTTGGACAATCGCTAAGAGTTCTTTCACGTCTCCTCTTATTCTCTTAAAAACAAAAACACACGAGACACTTGTTAAGTGCTTTTCACAAAACAAAAGTGTTTGCTGTGACTTCCTGAAAAAGAATTCCAGAGGGGACTGTTGCCGTGCCACCCCCAATTCTCTCGTAGCACGTCCGAGCCCTCTAATCGCCATGACTGGCTGACCTTTGGGCCGGCCCCCTTCTGGGATTTACAGCTTTTCACCGGCCTGACCCCTGACCCCGCACCGCCACTCTCCTCACGTGAGCTCCACGGAGAAGTCTGCTCCACCCTGACGCAGAGCCCAGCTACCTCAGCATGTCAAAACCTCTCTAGGTGGCAAAATCCAGGCAGCAGTTCATTAACCACCGCCTCCGCCCTCCGCCCCTTCTACCGCCCCGCCTCCTCAAAACACTGTTCCCCCATGGCCTGCAGCTATAGGTAGGCCAGGTTGCAGCCCAGGCCTAATGAAGTGTGCCGTGGTGAGGGGGGGGTTGGAGCTGGGGGTGGAGGGGGCTGAATACCACCACATGTGGGGATGATTGCAGGAAGTGGCGCAGAGTGGCAGGGGACCCCGGGAGTTTGGGGAGGGGGCACAGTTGGGGGACACTAGCAGTGCATTCCCAGAGGCCATTGTGCAGGGGCCACACAATAGAGAGTTGGGCCTGGCTCAGCGAAATCCTCCTTCCAGACCAGGTCGCGCACGTTTGGGGCCCAATGAAACACAAGCCACTGGGGGTCACCCTCTCTTAATCTTCAATTAAAGAGCCCCTCTGGTCATTGTCTCAGCACCACAGAGACAAAAAGCCAGGCAACTAAGCAAACGCTTATTGATTGATATGTGTTTTCTACAGGTCATGATTCTTCTTAATCAGAACATGAGAACTCGGTTTGCGATGTAATGTCCACTGTGTAAGTGGATCGGTGAAACTATGTTGTTTTTGGTTCTGGGGATTTTCTAGAAGGTCGCCCAAATCACTCGTAAGGCCTAACCTTTTACCCCTTCACCCCCCCTTCCCTCCCCTCCTCTCCCTTTCTCCCCCCTTCACCCACCTAGCTCCTCAGAAACACAGTAGCTGAAGTCTTACAGTGCTTCCTCTTTGGGGGGCAGTTAATCACCACTGAGCAAACATGTGTGTGCTGGACCGTGAAGCCACCATCTCTCACACACTTCATAATGAATCTCTTTCCACACGGGTTTGGCCTGCCGGACGAGGCTCTCCCGGACCCAGCCAGTCCACAAATTGCTTTTTCTATGATTGCCTGCAATCGTGAGGGGAAAAGGAGTTTCCAGAAAGAGCGAGAGATAAAACGATAAGAAGAACCGGTTTGGTTGTTCATTCAAGCAAACAATTTGTGCTGGCTGGAGGAGCTCTTTTCTCTGCTCTCATTTAGGGTTGCCTGAGCGAAGCTCTCCCCTTCCCCCCTTCTACACTTTAAGACTTCAAAGGTCGTAAGTTATTATTTATTGACTTGTTTAAATATGGCTAATGAAACCTCTAGTGCTGTAATAAGGCGGTTTGGTAACCTCCTACCCAATGAGGGGAGTTTTTCTCTCTATTTTCTCACAGACAAACAAAAACAAAACAACAAAGAGCGAGGGTTCATAAAGGAGTTCTGGGCAGATGGGTCACATGCTGTCCATTGAGAGTTCAGCCCATTAAGCTCATTCACTGGTCTCTATAAACCCGACAGGCTGCTTAAATACCTGACATCAGAAAAGAAGGAAAACAAAAAAAGAAAGAGGGGGAACAACAGATAAAATAAATAAGACAGCCTCTGTGACTGATGTGTATGGATGGTGCCGGAGAGTCAGTTCAATTAAAGAAATGTGGCTCCAGCCACAAAAGGAGTCTGGAAAACAATGTGTGTTGCCTCGAGCCCTGAATTCCCCGGGCCTTTCTCCTGGGTCTTGAAGGAGCTTGCTGGGCACATTTTTTATGCCATTCCCACTTGGACCCCCTTTAGAGTCTTTGTCTGCTCTCTGGGTCCATGAGAAAAGTCAATCACATACACTTGGCGGTGGATGACTGGTTCCCTGCCTCATGCACTAGCAAATCCTAATGTGGGATTCCTAAAGGCCCTCTGCTGACATTATTACTCATAATTACACAAGGGGATCTCCATTCAAATGAAAGTTAAAGAAAAAAACTGGAGGATTCTGCCTCCCCCCCCCGTGCTTTCCCTCCACAACACTCATACTAAGAGAGAGATGTTGCTCACATGTGGGCCAGAGAATCTGGAAACATCAAAAGAGGAAAGGAGAAGAAAGATAAATACTGGCCGGCGATTAAAATCCATATTTATGCAGCCCGATTTTCCCTTACAAGAATATACAGCGTGTTGGTTTGCTGGCTCCATTTGATCTGAACTGAGAGAAGAGATGTGGAAACCTTGGGGGCCTGTGATCCCAGCCTAATGCATTGGCAAAAACAGTCAATTATACTGTCAATTGCACAGAAACGGAACACTGAAATGTTTGAACAGCACTGAATTTTAACAAATGAAAATAAAAGTCAGATACAAAAAAAAGGGTCAACACGCAAAAGTTGGGTCTCAATACAAATACACCCATTAGAACGAGCTCATCACGCTGGCTAAGTTGAGCTCAAGCCAAAGAAGCAAGGAAAATGATGTAACCTCATGCTAGCACTGTGACCTAACATGATGCACAACACAAGCACAGGCATTCTTCCAGAGAACAAAAAGCTGCAAGAGTACATCAATACGCTTCACTGTGTGTTTCTGCCTCTTCCTCAAACAGTGAGAGACTGTTGTGTTTTTTCATTTCCCATTTCCAGCTTAACAATTCCCAGAGAAGCCTTCTTTCGTTTTCTCTAGAATGTCCCAGAAGAGCTTTCCAGTTTCAAAATCTCAGAGGAAGAATTTTACAGTCAGGCACATGAACAGTTGCTGCAAACTTTAGGTTCGGCGTCCACGGAATGCATCTTAAAGTTTAAGTAGAAAAATACATAAAACCGTTCCCACATGCCCTATTGTCTTTAAGTGTGTTGTAAACAATTGTCAAAGCTCCTTGTGACTCTGTAAAAAAAAACCTTTACAGTGAAATTCTGGCTAAAGCCCTGCTCAACCTGTGTGTGAAATTGTATCTTTATTATGCCCCTGCAGATAACTTCATGTGGCCACGTCCACAATGAACCAATCTGAAGGCCATAACACAGGCTGTTTGATCTCCCACAGCTTGGCTTCAAAATCCATCAGGAACATCTATCTTTTACCAGCAGTATCGTCTTCATACAGAAGTCTGTAAACAGTCAGGCTTGATCAATGAATGTGCTGCAAACTTTTTCAGATTTTAGATTTTCCTGCATCATCAGAATGGCCAGTTGAGTAGTATGAACTTCCTTATGTCTTTTTAGAAAGTGTGTTCGATGTGTCTAAGATCACTATATTTACCTGACACATCAAATCAAATCAAAATTCTATTCATATAGCTCTTTTAAAATGTACCTATCACAAAGGCCTACAGCACCAAGAACCAACCTGAACCCTGAATGAACATAAGGAAAAATTAAACCTGGAGAAGAGAGATTCAATGAGATCCCTTCTTCTACAGACGGTTGATAGTGCAGGGGTGGCTTTAAAGAGGCTTTGAACAAATAACATGATAACAAAACAAATCCCTAAAAAAGGCATACGCAAGAAGACGCCCAGCTAAAAGACACACAAAGTTCTGTAATGAAATTGTTTGGGTTTGTCAATGTTTGGACAATGCTTGTACAGGGCCGGAGAGAATGTACGAATCCAGTAGAAATTCAGTAGACATCCAGGCACGAACCAGAGAGCTCCAGGTGGTCATCTGGGGGCAGCAGAGATGGATGCATGCATAGTCCAGGTCCAAACGTTCTTCATCCGGTAACCAGAGCTCGGCTCCTCACACAGGTGAAGTGATGCGTGCGGGGCAAGCGGAGAGAGGAGAAAAGTCGGGGTAAAGATTGAACACATCCCCATCGGTTAAACATAGGCTAGTGAAGTAGATCAGTCATGAGACTGACTAAGGAAAAAGGTTTTCATCTATAGTCTGAAACATGGAAACTATGTCAGCCCCAGTTATTGAAACAGGAAGTCTGTTTCAGCAGGTATGAGCTCCATGTGAGAAAGTGTTCCACCTAGCCATCATATTTTCATTTTTTCAAACCCTAAAATACCCAGCATCCTGAAATTGTAATACCCGTATATGTGTTTAGGGAATGGGAAGATCTGGAAGATTTTATATATGTTGCAAGTTGCAAGTTTTTGTAATGTAAGTGCTGAGATGACCAGAGAAGTATATTGCAGATATCTGATACAGACTTAACAAAAGAATATAAACACTTTTTTTTTGTCAGCGATGAAATTGTACCTTTGAATTTAAATTGTGTTGCCAAGAGGCAGGATATGTAGCCTAGATTTCAAAAACATTGACCCAAGACCGAGCCTTGTGGCACTCCAAATGTAACAATTGATCCGGTCGATGAATATTGTTCAAAGTGAACGGATCAGATGATTCGACCTTAACCAGTGGTGCCCACATTTGTTCAATGGAGGGACACAAATCGTTCTAAATGGAGGGCTGAAGGCCAAGATATTTATGCTAATGTTATGTAAAGCTAAAAGTAAAGTAAAATATACTATGTTTCATCATATGAATCACAGTTCATGTTAGTACAGGACAATTGCAATAGTTATGGTAAAAAACGTTGCTATGACTGTAGAGAAATAGTGCAAAACGTGGGGCGGCTGTGGCTTAGCGGTAAAACGGGTAGCTCCTTGACCGCAGGGCTCGGGGTACAATCCCCAGCTCTGCCAGTCCATATGTCGAAGTGTCCTTGAGCAAGATACTGAACCCCTAAGTGCTCCTTATGGTTGTAACAGCACCCTGCGTGGTAGCTTGCCTCCACTGGTGTGTGAATGGGTAAGTGAGTAGCCCGAACATTGTGAAGCGCAGGATAAAACGGCAATATAAGCAGCCATGTATCATTAAAACCATCTGAACCCGCCTAGAATGACCACTTAGCAAGCCAAGAAGGAATCTAAAGGACAGTGCACACAAATACTGAATTGTTAGCTTTCTTGCTAGCCGCTACTAGCTAGCATTTTTAAAGTAATATTGGGAGTAGAAGAAGCTCAGAA
>JAVQJY010143001.1:0-10656 GCA_036025375.1 Retropinna semoni | reverse complement strand
GTGTTTGTGTGTGTTTGTGTGTGTGTGTGTGTGTGTGTGTGTGTGTGTGTGCGTGTGTGTGTGTGAGTGTGTGTTTGGTTGAGGGGGGGGTTGAGGGGGGGAGGGGTCCAACCCACCTGTAGATCTTCACTGTTGGGGCACTCCTCCAACTCTACCAGTACGCTATTGGCTGCCTCCATCCAGACCCTCACACCCTGCAACTCCTCCCTCATAGCATCCCTCTCCTCCGCCTCCACCCGCGCTGCACACTGACCCTGCGTGCTCTTCTCCTTCAGACTGGGGAACGTAAACACACATATGAGCTACTGTCAACAAAGAAGAATGAGTAAAGATGGATCTTGTATTATTTTTAATATGTCCCTACAAGCACTGCAGTCTAGTAGGGGGTCCTTGGAATTTGAGTACTTAGGGTGCTATTGCAAACCCTGTATGAAGCACTACAAACAAATAACTCAATCAAATGTCTGTAACCTTTTGTATCTGTTTTGCATGGCTTGCAGCTTCTCGCACAGCGGGATGGGCGGGGCTAGCTTCAGGTGGGGAGCGACACCCAGTAGCCTGGCGATGCGGAGCTCGAGGGCCGAGAGTGCACGGTGCTCACAGTCCAGCCGGTCCTGGTACTGGTCCCAGTACAGCAGCAGCTCCTGCAGCTCCTCCCCGGACATCTTCTCCCTACTGCGGTCGGGCAGCTCAGCCTCTACCTGGTCCAGTACGATGGATGTCCTTTCCACCTGAGTTTAAAAAACACCATGGATCAGAATTATAACTGGGACACATCAAGAATGTTAACTGGGAGACAATTACTACTGTGTGTCTGTGAAGTTTATTGATGTGTTACCTATCCATTGTTTGACTTACACTTTCAGTGATGTCAGTCCATTCCACTGTCCTTTTGTCTGAATAAGCCCTTAGGTCTTGAGTGCACCACTGTAGTCTGTAAACCTGTCTCCAGGAGGCACTCACAGCACCCTCCCTGCTGCCACGGCAGTCATGCTCTGGGCACCACTCCCTAAGCTCAGCCAGTCGTCCCATCAGAGAGTTCACCTCATTAGAAAGCACCTTCATGGGAAAAAGGAGAAAATTGTGTCTCAGAAAACATCAGCAAGTCTCTGCAAAGAGATTTATCAGTATGATTTCTTCATACCATTAACTTAGCTTGTTGTTCAGTGCAGTCTTTGAGGGAAGTGGCTTTGTGAGAGGTACACTGTTGGAGAACAGCCTCTATACTGATTGCACACTGGCAGATTTCCTCATGACACTTCTTGTATCGTCTGTGATGTTCAGCACACCTAAGAAACATAAACAAAATCTCAATCTCATGCCAAAATACGGTGATATCTTGGCAAAGGACAGAAGATTCAGATGAGATTGTCAACACTCCTCACCTTTGCATTGTTTCCAGTCTTAGTTGGGCTTGGGCATGAAGGGTGGACTTCCGCACCAGGAGCTGGCTCAGCACCTTCCCATGAAGCTGCTCTACCATCTGGGGAGAGAGGTTAGGATGCTGGGGGGCAAGGGTCTGGAGCTGGCTCACTTGGGACTGGAACTGCTCTTCCAGACAGGCCAGGGCCTGTTGAGAGTCTTTCAGCCTCTCAGAACAACTTCCTACAGTGCCTTGAGGTGGGAAGAGAGACGCATCAGCATCCTGAAGGAACAGTCCCATACATTTAACACCACAGGTGTAGCTTCTCACTGAGTCTCGCGCCTTGGAAATGTTGTCCTAAAGGGAAAACAAAAACTTGTTAAGATATGTGTCTCTATGTCATATACTACTTCATTATATTTGCTTTATACAAAGAAATTGTGAAAACAAAAGCAGACTTGCCATAAGTAGGTCACACTCATTTTGGACAGTGTTCTTCAAATCCTGTAGTACAGCATGCTCCTCAGATCTACTCTCCTGTCCATTTTCTTTCTTTGGCTGCATAACATCCAACGCCCCCATCCTTGTCTCCACCAACTTCCTCAAAGTCACAATCCTGCAGAGCTCTTTGTCCATGACTTCCTCACTGGGCTCCAGCTTCCGTGGCTGCTGCAGCTCCCTCAGCGTATCTGCGAGAAAGGCCTGCAGCGTTTTCAGCTCAGAGGGGTAGTGCATTCCTTTCAGCAGATCCAATTCCATGATATGGATGTTGTTTTGTACAGTCATCTCCCAAGTGTTGAGGTTTTGCAGGTTCTGCTTTAATCTTTGGCGCTCTGCCGTCAACTGGGATGGGTAGAGGTCTGGTGAGATGTTCTCCAGTTCGTCTGCCGCCTCCTCACATAGGTTTTTCATCAGAGGGATTTGGGTGAACAGAGCCTGAAAAGTCTTATACTTCCACTCTGACCCTCTGCTCTCCTCTTTGGCCTGTTTGACCTGCTCTTCCACACTCTCCCGAAGGTCCTCCACACACTGTCTGAAACTGAGATACCTCTCGTGTTCTCTGGCCTTCACATCCAGGGCATTCATTTTACCATACAGTTCAGCTATAACACACTGTAGCTCTCTTTTCTTCTCCTCTGGGAAGCAAGGCTGAAGCTGGTCAACGTCGCATTTGTGCTCCATAATCATGTGTTTGAAAGGCTCAAGAGTGGACAGGGATTCCCTGGTGACTGGAAACCTGTGTCTGTTTAGGTCCACAAGCATTTGTGTCAGGCTCTTCTCCACTGTGCACAGTTTCTGCTTCATACATTCTTGAGTCTGGAGGAGTTCCTTCAGCTCCTGGTGGTTGGCCTTTTCATAGTTGACGATGCCTATGATGTCCTCCTGGAGCTTGGTGAGTTTATCATTTAGGAGGCAGTTCTCTGAAATGCTGAGCTCAGAGGAAATGTCTCGACTCTTCATGAGAAGGGCCTCAGAGACGGCAGCCTGCTTCTCTGCTTCCCCCAGGGTGTTCTGGATCTGCCGAGCACGTTCCTCCAGGTAGGCAGCACCATGTCTTTCACCTTCTCCTCGTCTGGAGGCTTCTCTGTGGAGGTGAGCCACAATCCAGGAGTCCAGGTCAGCTATCTGCTCTGACATGTTCTCTCTGGTCTGTAGGCCTGATTCTGTCTCCTTAACAGCCCTGGACAGCTTCTCTGAGGTCGATTTTGAGAGTTTCTCCAGGGTTTGTAAAAAAGAGTTCACCATAGGAACCTCATTAGTGTGGTCCAGCTGGGGAATTAGCTCTGTCACCTCCTCTACGAGGGCCCTCAGTTGGGCCTGCTTGGTTGTCATCTCCACCTGCAACTTCTTTAGGTCTTTGATCTGCCTGTGGACCTCTTCAGGTAGGAGAGCCACCATCTTCCTCCTGCATTCAATGTCACTCTCTGTCTGCTTTGCCCACTCAAAGGCGTCCATCATTACCTTCAAGATCTTTGCCATGGTTGGGTTGCTGCTGCTATGGGTCTGTGTGGACACCAGCTTCTCCATACCGTCTAGCTGTTCTTTCACCTGAAGGAGACCCTGGTCTATTTCCTTTAACTCCTTTTCCCACTGGGATCTTTGAGACAGAGCCGCAGAGCTCCTCTGTAGGTGGAAGTATCTCTGCAGGGCAGCAGTCAGATCCGCACGCAGTACCATCAGCGCCTGTGTCTTGTGGGTTTCCCTCTGGCCCTGGGAGGGCTTTGCTGAGCTGGAACTCTTTGCTAGGGTCTCCAGGTGCTGTTGGAGGTTGGATATTTCTGAGAGCAGTCTGCTGATCTCTCTGGCATGGGTGTTGACGCGGTGCAGGGCCTTCTCTGCTGCTCTTTGCAGGCTTCTCCATTCCCGTTGCAGGCACCTGTAATGGGTCTGGGCTGCAGCTTTGTCAACCTGGTTCAGGTGTGGGGCCAGCTTGGTGTGGCTCAGAAGTAGCTCTCCAAGGACAGTCCTGTCTTCCTCCATGCCCCGCAGGAAAGAGTTCAATCTCTCAGCCTCCACGGAACTGCTCCCCACTGGAGATCTGGGGACATGGAGGGGAAAAGACAGTACTTCTTAAACTGGGCACTGATGAAACCTTCCTACTACTCACAATTTCCTAATTGGTTAGACGGAATTCTGCACTCACGTGGTGAGTGCCTCGAGCTCTGTGGCCAGTCGCTCCAGAGTGGTCTTGGCTGTCCGGGTCTGCCTGACACACTCAGTGACCAACTGCAGCTGGGTCTCTTTACAGTGAACAGCAGCCGAGGCTTCCCAGACAGCAGCTCTCCACTGGCTCTCTACCTGCTCCAGGGCTTCAGAGTCCTCAGTCTCAGAAGTCTTAGGCTCAGAGAACACTGCCACTTGTGTTTGGACAGCTTGTCGACACTCCTGGAAACATATGAAAAAACACATAATGCCACAGACGGCACTTGCAAGGAGGCGGACCAGTAGAACGAGATTCAGCATTACAAAACAAAAAAGACCACACAAATATATTGCTTTTGCAAAATGGGCTGCGGTAGTGTGTTGTGTATGATATGCATGTGGCTAGGTGTGGGTCTCACCTCAGCTTCCTCCACCTGCCGAGTCATGGCTGCAGGGTTGAGGTCTGCAGGGCGGTTTCTGCAGCCCAGCACTCTGACCACCAGCCTGTTCAAACGGGCCTCCAGTTCTTTGACAGATGTATCCAGAACGCTTGCTGTGTTTTCACAAGGTTTACCCTAAAATACATTATAGATTAAAGATTCTTACAGTGTATGACTGGGACAAAAAATGAGAGTAATTTTACATTTACCTGACCATGAACTGATAATAACAGCTCACTGTAAAGTGAATCTGAACCAGCATACTTGTGAATTAAACTAGCTTTGCCAATTTATTAGCACTGCATATGCAGGTAATAGGACATGTAACTGTGAATTTCCCCATTGCGGGACAAAAAATTGTATCTTATCTTATCTTAAAGCAATTTTACTGTAAAATTGCTGATGTGAGCTTTCAAATGTGTAACACGATACTTTTGTTTTACGTGTCAAAATAAAAAAAATAATGCACAAACTCGTTGACTTACTTTCACTGTATCTATTGACTGTACCTCAAGGAGTTGAGTGTTGGTTCCGGTCTGTGTCAGTATCTGGATCTCTGTGTAGATCTCCCGCAGGCTGAGTCCTTCGGTAACAACTGGATCTGACTCATCTTTCTTCATAACACCAGAGTCTGTCTTACCAGGGACACCAGGCTTTCCTGAGCTGGATACTTGTTGCTGCTGCAAACAGACAGAAAAAATATGAGAAAAAAAGCGTGCACCAAAAGCTTACACCAACACTAATGAGAGAAACTATATATATGCGGGTTGTAGAAGTAGTCCCCACCACAAGTTTCCCTGGGGTGCGCTGTTCAGTGTCTGATCATTCCCTCATGACATGTGAGAGAATTACATCATGAGAGAAGCAGCTCACATTCTCGGCTGATGGCTTTCAGTTATGTACTGACGCCAAACAACTCCACATTCTCTGAGCCTCAGGGATACTGACTCTAAAATTACATGTTGCACACATACAATGCACATGATCACCACCTGGAGCCATGTATGTGCAATACATTTAAAAAAAATGGCAGTTCACTCTGTAATAACTGCCTCCTCCCTCAGGGTCTGTGCCTCTCTCTCCGGGCTCATTTGTTTATCTCTGCTGCCTTTCTTTGTCTCTGTGGAACCTCCCTTCTATACCTCTGGAGGCAGGAGCATTCAGATTGTTCTGTCCTCTACAACATTGTGCTTCAGACTAGAAAATAAACCTGGCCAGCTGATCCAGTTCACGTTAAAGTGTATGGAAACAAAGAAAGAAAGCCTGCAGCAGCCTCTCTTCTCTGCATCCCACAAGGGAGACCATATTCACTGACGATAGTTTAGAAAACAAGAGGAATTCATCTGTGTGTTCCATTATTGTGAAATGACAACATGCACATTTTCTCAAAGTAACAAAATGCCAAATGCTGGTATGTGACTGGTCATACCTGTGGTAAGCTGACATTCCCCTTGTCAGTGGTTGTGGTTATAGCAGTGGGGCTTGACTCCTCCCAAGGCAAGGTGTTCACAGTTAGGCTCCTCCCCTCCTGCCTCTGTGCACCTGTCCTCTGTCTGTCTGAAGGGGCCACGCTTCCTCCTGACTGGCCTACATTGAGGCTCTGTCTGTCTTCTCTCTGAGCAGCAGTTTTCTCTGGTTCAGCTGTCGCCTTGGGTGACTCCATGCTCTCCAGGACAGGTTTAGACAGGTTTTCTGCACAGACTGTGCCTCTCTCACTCTCTGTTGTTGTTGTTTGTAGTCTGTTTGCTTGTGAGGTAGCATCTTCTTTCTTTTGAGGGTCTTTTTCCAGTTTGACTATGGGTTTAGCCATACTCTCTGGCGCCTCACGCTGGTCATGTTTGGTAGTCCTTTCTTTGGCCTGTTCATCCCAAGTCTCTTTGTCCTTAACGTCAATGGCTTTGTCTGATGTTGTTTTAGACTGCTTTGACTTTCTTTTGGGTGGCTCTGGCTTAGTTGTAGAGGCCTCATGTGTAGTTTTATAAGTTACTGGTGTAGTTACAGATGGTTGTGTTGTAAATGTGGAGGATTGTGGCTCAGTTTTAGAAGGTTCTAGCTTAGTTTTAGAAGGTTCTAGTGTAGTATTGGAGGATTCTTGCTTGGCTATAGAATGCTCTGCTGTCTTTTTCAAGGGTTCTGGAGTAGTTTTAGATGATTCTGGCTTGGTTTTAGAATGTTCCGTTGGCGTTTTTGAGGGTTCTGGTTTAGTTGTGGGTGATTCTGGTTTAGAACTAGAGGGTTTTGGCTTCCTCTTAGCAGGCTCTGGACGCTGTGTAGGCTTACTGACCTCTGACTGAGATATGTGTATTTCTGTCCATTCTGATTCTGATCTGATTGGTTGAACTGGCTCATTGATCTGAGTGTTACCGTGACTAGGTTGACCTGAAACAACTATTTTCTTATTTTGACTTTCTACAACAGCAGGTTCCTTCTGGGTATCCACCACCCCCTTAGGCAGGTCCAACACCAAGTACCGCTGTGGAGTCTCAGGTCTGCTGTCTTTTAACAGTCCTTCTATGTAATCTGCCTTGAGATTTGCAGGTTGGGTCACAGAGGCTTGGAGAGGTGCTGGGTGAGTTCTGTCTGCTGGCTGGGGAGGGCACGGGGCTTGAGGCTTCTTGGTTCTCTCTCCAGACTCTCTAACAGGGGACTCCTTCACCTTCGGAGTCTGACTGGATGCACTAGGGGGCTTTGACTCTGAACATTCAGTGTGAGCAGGAGGCAGAGTAACTGTTTCAATTTTATCAAATGGATGAGTGACTGAGACATCAAAACCTCCGGCTCCACAGGATATGATGCGTGCAGTCCCAGTGCTGGTTATCGGCCATTGCCCCGGCATCTGCACAAACACTGAAGATGTGTCTAGTATGACCGCGACCATTTTCTTCTCCTGAGGATTCAGTGTGTCACCGGTAGGGCATTTAGAGTGTAGGATGCCAGCTTGTTTCATAGATGAACCATCCAGTGAAGGCTGTTTGTCATTACCTTGAGGGTGTGATGGGATGGAGTCCGAGCCATGATCCTGCCCTGTCTGGCCAGTCAGTGCACTGCTGTCCCCTCTGTCAGCACGGACTACAGTATCAGCATGGCCCTTCGCAGTAGTACAAGCAATAGTCTCAGGTGTGGGAACTTGTATCTGCTGAGTGTCTGTGTCAAGTATGACCATAGCCACTTTCATGGTCTGTTTAGGAACCGCAGGTACAGTCATGGTCAACTGTGTGATTGACCCTGAAGTTATGCCAGACTCTGGACTCCTAGCCTCAGTGTGTGTATTGCCCTTTTCAGGTGATTTTTCCTTTATGACTGTTGTGGATTTCTCAATGAAAGGAGTGTGGGGCTGGACTTTAGCTTGTGGAGTGTCTGGGACTCGGGCCTGCTGGCTCTCAGCTGGAGACCCATGTTCATGAGGCAATGGGCCTCCAGACACTTGTTTGTCCTCCTTGGACACAACACGACTGACAGAAGTAGACTCAGACACACCGATTTTCTGGTCGGTCCTCTTACTGAGATTCTGAGAATAGAAAAAAAACATGCACAGGTCAATTTAAATATATTAAATGATGAAATGCAATCAAATTCACACAGTGCTAAACATTCAACAAAGTCAGTACCTTCAGACTGTGGGTAAGAGAAGAGGTGTGTTCCTTTGCATCCTTGAGAGATTTCAAGCTGTCTCTCTCCAGCCTCTTTGCTTGATCTGGTTTCAAGCAGTCAACCAGAAACGGCTGATGAGCTAGCGCCCCCTGCAGGGCTTGTTGCAGTGGAGCACCCTCCTCTAAAGCAGACTGAAGATAACGGAAACAATGTCCAAGGATATTACGATCATTGCTACTGATAGATAGACCATGATTGTGTTTGGGAACATTTTGTATCTATGGCCTCCCTGACCTTACTGGGAACTGAGGTTTTCAAAATCCCCCCCTTAAACAAAAATGTGTTCCTCAGTTGAATATTGTACAACTAATTGCAAGATGTTCCCAAAGCCCTATTCAGAAACCCTGGCCTTAATATTCCAAGCATGAGCAAACTCTCATCCCGTTTATATCATGTCTGTGTGTCTCTATTTCCAGACTGCGTTTTGATTAGATGAGCATGGCTGTGTGTTTAGTTACCTGGACAGAGGAGGCCGAGTCTGGTATGGCAGTTTTAGTCCACTGCTGCAAAGTTTGGAGGCTGTCCTCCAGCCAGTGAGCGGTACTCATCCTACAGGAGCTCTGCCTTTCACCCAGCATGGACCTCAGACTGCAAACACACAACAGCGGAAACAACAATGCTCACTTGTCCCATTATTTGAAAGGATTGCGGTGTCTCGTATTCTCACTGTCTTGTAGGCTCACTTGAATTTCCCCTCGGGGATAAATAACGTATGTCTGATTCTGCTTCTGATTCTGATTCTCCTCACACCAACCAGATAGTTCTCTTTAGGTATTGTGTCAGAACACAGTGATGAATACATTTTGAACTGAAATGTAGGAGTACCAGCTGGGGGTTCGAGCGAAGAGGGTCCGTGTTCAGGTTAGCAATGTGCTGTTTGGAATGTTTAGTATGGAGCTCCGTTCAGCACTGTACCTGTCATGCTGCTGGCTCAATGAGTCTACGGATGAGAGAACATCCACAGGAAGATCCTCCTCTGACGAGGTGGACCTGACAGTCTGCCGCAGGTCATGAACTTTCACCCCCATCCCTTCCAGTAACTTCTCACAGTTCTGAGAAGAAAACATCGCTTTAGTTAATGTACTTTTACTAATGACACTTTTAACCATTCTAAGCGGTGGAGAAAATCAGCAACATATCGCTTGAGACTGTGTTGACATGTTAAGTAATCAGAGTAGGTCATGCTTTATCTGTTACCTTGAGGCTGTTCCAGTGCTGCTGAAGCTGAGCTATGTTGGGATGAGGCTCACTGTAGCTGAGGGCCTGGTCCAGGGAGCGGAGTTCCCACTGTAGGGCTGCAGCCCTCTCCCTCAAGCCCTGGTCCCTCCTGGTCTGCTGGCCTTCTAGGTCCCCCAGCTGAGCCTCGCAGCCTGCCAGGCGCTCCCTCACCTCCCTCTCTGAGGAGGTGCGCAGCTCATGGAGGTGGCTTACCTCCAGGGCCAGGGCGTCCCGACCTCCGGGGGTGCAGTGACTCAGCAGGATGTCTCTGACGCGGTCCAGCTCTCTCATCTCCCTCTCTTCCCTGTCCACTGTCTGAAGCAGGGCCTGGGGGAGGACGGCACACACAGATCCACAGCACTTAGCCTAAAAAAACTCAAATTGGCTTGGTTATGGTGAAGAACTCTCTGCTACATTGAGTTCTATGTACTTTACTGTACTGCATAACCTTTATGGAAATACGCCCATGCAGAAACACTGCAATTAAATGTAGGGTGACACACCTTCAGGGTGTTTGCAGTGCACTGTAAGTTCGGTTTGTCAGAGGGTAGAGGGCCCAGACCCTTCACCTGGTCCCTTAGCCAATCCTGCGCCGCTCCGTGCTGCTCCACCAGTTGGGCACACTGTCTCTCCGTGTGGATGCCCTCCTCCAGACAGGCACATGCATCCTAAAGCAACACAACGTAAACACTTACTGTAATGTCCAGTCAAAACTAGCATAGACAATGCTGGTGCTGGAGCATATCTGTGATGAGTGTGAGGGTAGAACTCACTGTCAGGTCTTTAAGCAGGGCAGGGATGCTTTCCTCCATGGCAGCCCAGGAAGGGTCTGTCCAGCTGGGGTCTTGGGTGAGCTTGAATACATCCATCCCCTGGGTGCGAAGAGCTGAGAGAGCTGGGGCCAGGTTCCTGGTCTGCTCCAGCAGGTTCTGGGCCTGCTCCACTGCCTGCCTTCGGTCACCCAGACCTGGCCAGGGGAAGTGGCGAGACAGCCTGATTGTCTGCTGCTGGAGTTCTGCCAGGTGGGACTGGGCCTTACGGCGCTGATACTGACAAGATATCAGACGCTCCACAACACCTTGCAGCAGTCTATTAGAAAATGGAGACATTGTTATGACAGAGTGGTTAGACCACATCTATACTGATAGACAGCCATCCATGTGTCCCTTACATGTGAGCCTCCTCAGCAGTCCTCAGGACCCTCCTCCACTCCTCCTCCACGTCTCTGACCGTCTGCTGGACCTCTCGTCTCCTGCTCTCCTCCAGGTCCTGGTGTTCACACAGACTCTGACCTCGTTGTTTCAACTCCTGCAGCTTAGAGTCTCCCTCTGTTCTGCAGCT
>JAVQJY010142218.1:0-10718 GCA_036025375.1 Retropinna semoni | reverse complement strand
GGAATTGTGCTATGAAATTTGCAATTGATAAAGATTTTTCATGTGGGCAGGTGGGGATGAGTGTATTTTAGATCAGGCTTTCTTCAGTATGCCCTTCTGTGTGTGTCACTGTAGTATGTTTTCACATACCTGCGTCTGATAAACGATGGCGCTGTTCCCAGGCAGGCTCTGGGGAGAATGAAGGCAAGTGAGTGAGTGTGTGTATGTATGTGTACGTGTGTGTACGTGTGTGTTGATGTCAGTACATCTGGGAGTAATCAGTCACAGGTTTGAGCCCAGTTCCTGCCTAGTGACGCCCAGACTCTAGGTCGTTAGTTACCCAGATTCCCCTGCTACTGCCGCTGTCATAGAACTAAACGACCCCAATCCTACCCACTCCCACCATCCTTCTTACTCTGACCCCCCATCTTGCTTTCTTCAACCGTCCATGCTCCTTTCTCTGACCCTCCGTCCCCAAGCCTCCTTTCTTAACCCCTCATCCTCCATTCTCCAACCCCCATCATCCTTTTCTAACCCCCCATGCTCCATTTTCCAACCCCCCATCCTATCCTCACACTTCCCCTCACTGGACACCCCCAGGAGCCAGTCACAGGCTGTCTGCTGCACTCATCAGGACCCTGGAGCTTGGCTTTAATTCTGCTGGTCGCTCAGCAAATCTCTGGCAGGCCTTGGAGCCCAGCACTCTAAGGAACAAAAGCAACAGAATGCTTCCAAAAGTATTGAATCTGTTTCAGTTTTAACTAGCCCCTTGCATAAACAACTATGTTTCCATGCAAGTAGATATTTACAACCGAGTCATCATTCTCTTAAACTCAAACTTGAAGCAATAGAAAATGATACACAAATTTTGATTTGACAGTTAACAGAAACACTTTATTTAAACCAGTAGGTGGATGGTAGAGTAGAGTGGAGTATGGTGAGAGAAGGCTTGCTGGTCAGGGAGGGTGCTGGTTGACTGTGGTACACTACATACCAGTGGTGTAATAGCACAGAAGAGTCACCCAACATTAACTTTTATTCATCATTATCCAATGTGTAAATGGACATGACTGTAATATTTATAGAGTTATACTGTGGGATCGGTAGAATCTTTTGCTGGTTCTCGCAGCTTGTCTTGTTGGATTGGCTGAAGGTGGTCAGTCATTTTGCTTCTTCTTTTTGCTCTGAGGGGTTTCGCTGTTCACCTGAGAGCAGAAGTGTTCCGACATGGCTGCCAGAGCACGGTATCTGTGAGAGATGGTATTCTTGACCTCTTTAGGAAGCTCAGCATAGCTACGGTAGGAAAGAAAAGAGAACATGTTTTAGGTAGGAAATATTAACCTAGTGTCTTCCAAGGGACACATAAAGTTAATGGTTTGTGAAAGAGCAGTAGCAGATAAAATACGTATACACTCATTTGCTAAACACATGTCACATTGTTCTCCAATATCATTGGAAATACATCCCTTGTCTCCAGGGAGAGGTATTGAATTTACGGGTTGTTAACCTCTACTGCCCTCTAGTGGTGTTAACCAAACCTTATCTCAAGTAAGGTGCAGAATACTGCTTACGTTTTATCATATCCATCTGGTTGGAAACAAGGGTCCCATCCGAAGTCTCTGGGGCCTCTGGGCTCCACAATATGTCCCTGAGGTCACACAATACAAAGAGTAAAGTTTTAGTGCAAGCAAATCCTCTGTGATGGTGAGTGTGAAAGAGGCTAAGCGAGAGAAAAATGTGGGAAAAAAGAATATGTACACATAGTGTGTTTGTGTGCGTTATTCTACCTCTGTAATCCCCCTGAAGAGCTGAACTGGTTCCTGTTTCCCAGCACAGAAAGCAAAGGTGCAAAGGGCCCATGCAGATTTGTCCTCAAACCCAGCTAGGAGCTTGTACAAACCTATGGGAGACAGACAGTCACAACCATTACAGGCAAATACTTAGTCGCCTCATATGTGTCAAAGCTAATTTACCTTGATTCTATAGGTTGTCTTTCTCACCTTCCGGCTTCAGTTTATCCAGAAACCATTTGCTACATGGATGAGAAAACATGTTAATGGTTTCTTATTCAGTCCAGAATATTGTCTAACTGATCATGTGATGAGAAAATGAAGTGTTCAGAACTCACATGTAGGGCCCAGGCAGACCATCCAGAGCTCTGAAACACAGACACGTATCCTCCACAATCACTGGCCCATCCACCTGTGAGATGAACAAGGAGCAGATAGCGCAGACACAGAATTTGTATTTAATAACGGTATTTCAATTTGTCTTCACCTAATGCATCATATATATGTGGAATGCAGGTCAAGGAAACATACTTGTTTGGCTGCCTCCTTACACTTCTGTATGGAAATATCATCAGGTTCTCCCTGGTACTCAGGCACTAAGAAATGTTGATCATGGTAGCATATCAGCATATAAACTGTTTATCCGAAAACTGTCATGCTTTATCATTTGTAAAGATTACTTACAATCAATCTTCTTGGACACGAGTTTGTAGGGAAACTTGTCTCCTAGGATCTGAATAACCTAATGATAGTGGGCAAATTCGCTACTGTAATAGATTGAAGATCAGACCACCATCATGCGTTGGAATATGAGTTTGTATTACTATGTTGCAAATGCAAGGTACGAAATTGCATAGTAAAATTGCAGTGTTTGTCTCCTACCTCCTCTAATTTCTTTGCATTTCCAGTCACGAACACCACCGATCTTCCCGCAGGCACAGCCATGCTGAGTCTTCTTGTTGACCGGAAGGTTTTTGCGTCTGAACCCCAACTCGCCGGCAAGAAAAGACATCCGGCTCTGTAACAGCCAATAACAACTCAACATCAAGAACCTCCGCAAATCAGGAGAGAGAATAGTTCTTGTACAGCGAAAAAATATCGTCCGGGTGGGAAATGCCATGTGGAAAGAGAGTAAATACGCTAGAGCAGTGAGCGAACATGAAATTACAATATTAACAGCTGTCTTAATGAGTTGTTTAACGGATTGACTGACTGTCCGTAGATAAATTACTGCATAGACCGCTCTCTAAGTGTTAAAGAAGATGAGTCTGTTACCCCGTACTGCTGAAGAGTTCAGCTCCGCCGAATACTGGGAGCGTTTCTTCAAGAAACGGGGGGAAAAAGCGTTTGAATGGTATGGAGATTACAACAAACTCTGCGGCGTGCTGCATAAATACATTAAACCACGTGACAAGGTAAACAACTCCCTTATCAAAGGCTATTCCTGTCTGTCTTCCTATTCTATATGTCTGTTTTCTACAAAAGGGTATAATACAACATTTCCTACTGAACAGGTCACTTCTTGACTGTGGTGTTATTGTTCGCGAGTAACTCACTGTGTTTTTCTGCATTACGCTGACATACCCGTGTCTTCTAGGTGTTAGTGGTTGGTTGTGGCAATTCTGAGCTGAGTGAACAGCTGTATGATGTTGGCTACCGACATCTCACAAACATCGACATCAGTGAGACTGTTGTAAATCACATGAATCAACGGAACACTGAGCGACGTCCCGAGCTGACATTTCACCAGGTTGACGCCACCCAGACCCCTTACGAGGATGGTAGCTACCAGGCCACGCTGGACAAGGGCACTCTGGATGCCATGGCGTCTGAAGAAGAGGGTGCGCTGGCGAGCAGGATGCTAGCTGAGGTATGCCGCGCGTCCGTCTCTCTGGGATGTTTTTTCTTCTCATTCTCAGTTCTCACCTGCTCATTTTCATTCTCATTCTCATCTGCCTAATTAGCCTTTTGTACCTTCGTTTTCACAGGTGGGCCGTGTGCTGGGCGTGGGGGGCCGGTATGTGTGTGTGACTCTAGCCCAGGAGAGCGTGATCAGACTGGCCGTGGAACATTTTGTGGGGGCAGGCTGGGCAGTGAGGCTACACTGTATGGGTGATCGAGAGAGTGAAGACGTGTCCTTCGCACTTCCAGTCTTTGTTTTGGTCTGCACAAAGTTCCGCCAGCCACCACCCATGCCCATCCTAGAGATGTGCCAAGGGGAAGAAGGAGCCCCTGCCCGCCTTGCCCAGGTGGTAGACCTCCTGACAGCGGTTAAGGAGCGCCAGGCATACGCCATCCTGAGACAGAGAATCTGCACTGGCACTGATGCCACCTCCAACCCTTCTCTCACCCTCTGCCACGCCCCCACTGGCCGCCCCAGGTACACCCTCACAGTACAGGACTGCCCCCTTGGTGCCAAGGTGCCCAAAGCGAATCACTTTGCAATCTTTATTGGTGAGTGCTTGAACTGTTCACAGACATAACTGCACCCCTGCACTACCAACTGTCTGGAGTTGGGGATCCCTCTTTAAATTGCTCTTCTTAAGGTCTCTTTAATTTAAGATTTTAAGAGAGTTGTTACTTGTCCTCCTTGAGAGTTTAGATTGGTTATCAATGATGATTTGTGAGCCCCTGTGAAACTTTTTGTGACATTGCTTGTGAAAAGGGCTATACAGACAATATCTTATTTGATTGGACTACTGCTGTCTGAGACAAACTGTTAGCTAATGCCATTGTTGTTGTCCGCTTATGTGGCCTAATGACTTGTGTCTAATGATGAGTGAGGTAGCTTTGTGGTGGATTCAACATCACTTTTGCTGTTTCACCTTAGTGCCTCAGGGTAGAGAGACTGACTGGCTGTATGGCTCGACTGAGGGGCGTGGTCAGCTGGCAGCCAGTGCCAACTTCCGCCGGCTGGTTGTTGTGGCGATGCACCGGGACCAGGAGTACACTGACATTCAAGCTGTCCAATCAGAACTTTCCCCCATGGTGATGGAATTGGCTCCCCCAGGGATGCCTGCAAATCACCAGGTATCAGACTGCACACAAATGTTGTTGCACTCAGCCAAATGTAGTCTACACGGTACTAGCTACTCCTTTATTATATCCCTATTTGACATTTTATTCTAGCGTGTTCTATTTTATATCAATATCATTGCACCATTTTAGATCAGGTTGTGAACATTGTTGGAGGAGCCTGGGATTTAAGAATTTCATTGCCAACTACGTCCTGTAAATGTTGTGCATATGACAATCAAATCTTGAAATTTTGAAATATCCCCAATATGACTTGACATGTGCTGTGTTCCTCTGAAGGTCCCATTCCTGTCTGTTGGGGGCGAACTGGGCTGGAGGGAAGTGGTCAGCCGTGGAGTCAGTGAGCTGAGTGGGGAGTACTCTGTGGAGGATGTCCGAGGAGAGGACGGAGAACTCTATCGCCGGCTCGTCTTCTTGAAAAACGCTGGCCTCATCCAATCAGAAAGCCGCCTTGTCAGCCAATCAGCTGGTGAGAGTACCACAGAGCCTTGCTGGACTGTTATCGTGTCAGCCACAAACATCAAATATTTTTTTCTTCTCTTGAAGGTTCAACTCGAAAGAAGAAACACAGAAAGAAGGTCAAACAGACTGCCCCTCCACCAGTGTCATCTCCCTCCCAGGCTCCAGGGGGTGCTCTTTCCGTGGACAGTGGTTATCTTAGCTGTGCTCACCATAAGGTCATGGTGGCTGGCCTTACAGTGCTAGGCGTGGGCACAGCCCAAAACAAAAGTGTGTGTGCCAGTACTGCAGTATTGATCTTGATTCTTTCTAGACTTTGGTCTGTTGGCCCACTTTCACTTTACATAGTTGTTACTTGACATTAGCAAAGTGAAGTTTAATCTTCAAACTCTAATCCTCCCCTCGCCTCTGTCCTCCCCTACAGATGTCCCAGTATCGGTGCTCCTGGTAGGGCTGGGAGGGGGAGGGCTGCCCCAGTTCCTGCGGGACTTTGTGCCCGGTGCCAGTGTGGAGGTGGTGGAGTTAGACCCTGCCATTCTGGAGGTGGCCCAGGGGTGGTTCGGCTTCCGTCCTGATGACAGGCTGAAGGTCACCCTGGGAGACGGGCTGGAACACATCACCACCCTGGAGAGAGAAGGTCAGAGAAAATGAGAAAGTAAAAGATAAAGTCATTGTGTGACAAATGCACTGTGGTTTGTAATGGGTGTCGAATGTTTTCTTCTGACTGTTAGGCGGTCGTTTGTACGACGTCGTCATGTTTGATGTAGACAGCAAGGACCCCACTGTGGGAATGAGCTGTCCTCCTCCTGCCTTTGTGGAATCGTCCTTTCTTGAGAAAGTACTGAACCTGCTGACTCCCAGAGGTATAGCACCCTGAATACTGTTACCTTACTACTACTACTACTAGCACCCTAAATACTGTAAAGATTAATACTTTGGTTGATAATGAAATCCAAATCAATGTATTGAGACTTTTCCCTCATCCCTTTTCCATATGTGCACTCCTCCAACCCCCCCCCACCTCCCTACCGTTCCACTTTGCCTCCCCAGGAGTGTTCATGTTGAACTTGGTGTGTCGTGACTCTGCGTTGAGAAAGAGCGTTCTGGAGCGTTTGCAGGGTGTGTTTCCACGGGTGTTGTCGCGTGGGATTGAGGGAGAGGTCAACGAGGTGCTTCTGTGCTCGCGAGGAGGAGGGGAGAAGGGGGACAGCACCCCTATCCTCCCTGCATCACTAGCAGAGGCAGCCAAGAGCCTGCAGGGGGCGCTCTGCCTGAACAGTTCTGGCAGAACCAGCAGCCCTCAGATTGACATTGCAGAGATGCTGGAAGACCTGAAAGTAGCATGATCATGTCTCCAATATAATTGGAGTGAAGAGAAAGGAGGAGGAAAGATGTTTACCAGTGGAGAGTCATACTTTTGTCTCTTCCTGTGTTCCTATTTTGATTTTTCAAAGTAAATTTTTGATGGAATTAAGACCACATGTACAGTAACGATGATGATGTTACCGTCAACACAGTAAATAATGTTTTAAACCTGTTGTCTGAGCTAAATCAATGGTTTCTCTTTGGAATTTTGCACTGGGCAGTATATAAGAGACTTGTTACTCATGTAACATGAAACATTTATCTTTATTATTCTGTTTATCTAAATCTTTTACATAGAGAAGAGGTCCATACCGTCAGCTGGTTTTAGCCTACACTTCACCCTCCCCTGCACATTGCCAAAGAATGCAGCCGTGTTATTTACAGTAGATGAGTCGCTAGCGGCACGGTTACAGTTGCAAACTTTATGGCAATGGGCGGGGTAGAGAGGCCACTGGTCCCATTCTAAATAGTGATAGCCGTCGACCGCTAGGGAGGGGTTTACGGAGTACTCCGTGTCGGTCAAATCAATCTTCAATTTTGTTGGTTATATTTGTGCCAATATTTTTGCGTAACAAAACTCGGTGAACGTGCGTACAACAGATTTGTACGTCTGCGCAGAGGGCGGACATACATTGACCGTTAGCTGTCAGATCAGCTGAAATCAACTAAGTTCCTACTAAGAAGTTTGTTTCACTATTTTAGACTGGTTATGGACCTATACTTGGACCGAAAACTTTGGCGAGTAACAACAGACATAGTCTACAGTTTTATTTGAATGTGAAATATTTTTTTCAAAAAGGAAATATTCCTAAAAAAAAAGCTGTTGCAACGGACTTGCCGCTGCGTTCCGCGCTGCACCTCTGGCCCTAGTACCACACTTCGTTGCTTGGCAGAGTAGAGAGGTGGGGACCAGTGGCCACTTGTCAAAACTGCTGTGCCGAGATTGATAACCTACAATAGTCCGTCAGTCTCAAAATACGAGGTGAGGAAAGGTCTTACAGTTCATATAGGGTGTTTATCAGTTAGACAGCAAACCATTGTGTCATAATAAACTTCCAGTTGAACCCTATTTTAACTTAGTTAGCTAACAGTTAACTTTTGCTAATTAGCTAACTTAAATTTGCTGTATCCAGTTTCTAACATTACAACTGTAGTATTTAGGGCTGTTCTGTGTATTCTCCATGATCTACACACCTTGTCAGGTAATGTTGAAGAATTCGTATGTATGCTCAAGGGCTGACTGTTGAGTGCTTTGACAGGTCAGTGGGACTGAGTCACCCACAAACGCCTGCGTTGCGATGGGCAACCAAGGTATGGAGGAGCTTATCCCACTGGTGAACCGACTACAAGATTCATTCAGCGCAATCGGGCAAAGTTTCAATCTGGAACTTCCACAGATTGCAGTAGTGGGTGGACAAAGCGCAGGCAAGAGCTCCGTCTTAGAGAACTTCGTTGGCAGGTAGGCACCAAGTTTATCTGTTACCAACGAAATCTGATTTGATACCATACGGCAGGGATGTCAAAGTCAAATACCACAGAGGGCCAAAAAACCAAATTTGCTACAAGCCGAGGGCCGAACTGGTTCAATATTTATTAAAACATATGAAAAAATGGGTTGTAATACTAAGAAAATGTCGTCCCAGGGGCCACAGATAATTCATTCGAGGGCCGGATCTGGCCCGCGGGCCTTGAGTTTGACACATGTGCCATACGGGATACCAAACCATATTTGATACCGCAAAGAACCACTAGTGGTAATGAAGTTTACTTGTTCCAAATATGACTGGTTTTATGAGTTCATCATCAGTCTTCTGGACATGGTAGGTTTTGACTTGGTAAAGAACCAAAACAAAACCCTGTTTTAATGTGTCTGGAATGGAAAACGTTCCATGTCCTTAGAGTGCTGTGGTCCCTTTATCTTGCCATGCTGCTGGTTTTGGGAGGCAGAAGTGGTTGTTGGATGCCTGAGATGGCAGTGTGTGTGTGATGGTGACCAGGCAGGACTGCCTCTTAGTATCTCTGAAAGATCTGGAGGCTGACCAGGAGCCTAGTTATACGGGTCAGAACCAAGATGTGGGCTAGATCCCACCATACCGGACTGGATGATGACTCAGACTGTCCTAGTACATACCTTGTGTTGCCCTGGTTCCACTTGACATTCTAAAGAGAGGTTTATTCAATTCTCTATGGGCCATCTTATATTATTGCGGTTTCCTACTGATATGTGCCAAGGTGGAAGCACAAGTCCTGTATGTGGAGAGCAGAATGGTGCTTTGTGTTTGTTAAATACAGACCACAATGTCTCTCTGCATTCTTCTGCCAATGTCTCTGGAATGACACATCCTCTTGAATGGACTGTGTTTACAGACAGAGGGAACTATCAGAGAGGGTTGTTAAGGTCAGGGCAGGGGGCCTGTAGACCAGCCTGGGGCGGTGGGACCTCATGTCCCTGCAGCTGGCCCTGGAGAGGAAGTATAGAGCTGGACTGCTGCCTAACAAGGGAGAACAGTACATTGTCCAGATTCCCACTGACTGAAGATCAGAGAGATCAGAGAGCGAGAGTGAACAAGACAGAGAAAGAAACTAAGCGAGATAGAGAGAGAGAGGTGGAAAGAGAGATAGAGAGAGAGAGCGATAGAGAAACAGAGATAGATAGGGGGAGGCAGAGAGAGAATTAGAGAGAGAGGGGGAGAGAATGGGGGTGGGGAGAAAGAGAGAGAGAGAGATAGATTGAAGTGGTCTTAGAGGATCCCCTCTCAGTCCTTTGTGAATATTGAGATCCTGATCTCCTCACCAGCCACTGTGTGCTGGAGCCCCTCCTTGCAGGCTGGCTTTGGTGTTTGATCAATGAAGGAAGGATGTTGTTACTTTAAAAACACTTCCCAAAATCTAAAATGGAACAACAGGATGGTGTGACATAAGACAAGGGAAATAACCCATGTGGGCGCGGCCTTCTTGGGCTGTTTCATTGGCTGCGCTGATCCTGTAACATGTGGTTTCAAGAAGAGATGGTTCCACACTTTCCAGACTCAATGACAGTGATTCTTACATCAGATATGTGGCCAGTGAGACGCATAGAAAGCCATCATGCGATTGTTAATGGCTATTTCCTCCCACCTCTCATACATGTTATGCACCCCTAAATAAGCATTACAGCAGTAGTAAAGATGCAGAGGGAGTGGTTTAGTGTTACACTCTCCGATCAAATGTGCTGGCTAGACTGGACATGCTTGCAATGGTTGTGACTGGTATGCCCCTCTCTGTGAGTGTGTGAAAGAGAGACAGACAGAGAGAGATAGAGAGAGAGAGGAATGAAGTGGGGGATAGCAGTAAATCTAGACACGAAAGAGAAAGAGTGTGTGTGTGTGTTCCTCCTCCCTGACTCGCCTCGCCTCCCCCCACCTCAGGGACTTCCTCCCGCGGGGTTCCGGCATCGTGACCCGCAGACCACTGGTGCTCCAGCTCATCAGTTCCAGCACAGGTAGTTGTCCACCCACAGCCACACTCCCACAGCCAGCCGGAATGTAGGCCATGACCTCATATTATACACCAGCATGTCAATACCCACTGTCATCTCTAGAGGGCAGCACACACCATGAAACGGAGCATCTCATGTGTTTGTTTCAGGACTGGGTTGAAACTCTCAATTAGACTAGTGGATAGTCTTTTTAGCCGCGACCGCTCTGTAGTTCCATCTGAGTCTGTTGGTTGGACGGTCCACAAAAATCGATCTGTTCATTGGTTTACAAAGCTTGGCACGTGTGAATGCATGCATTGTCTCCTGGGTGGTCAACAATAGCCCACCTCCCTTACCCCCCTGCTTCCTGCTCCAGAGTATGCAGAGTTCCTTCACTGTAAAGGGAAGAGGTTCACAGACTTCCTGGAAGTTCGTCAGGAGATTGAGGTGGAGACAGAGAGACTGACAGGAGCCAATAAGGGCATCTCTGCAGTCCCCATCAACCTTCGGGTCTACTCCCCACATGGTAACCCCTGCCTGTGTGTGTGTGTGTGTGTGTGTGTGTGTGTGTGTGTGTGTGTGTGTGTGTGTGTGTGTGTGTGTGTGTGTGTGTGTGTGTGTGTGTGTGTGTG
>JAVQJY010141624.1:0-13183 GCA_036025375.1 Retropinna semoni | reverse complement strand
TAAGCCTAAAGCCCCCCCCCCCCCCCCACACACACACCAAAAAAACTACCAAAAAGTTTTCTGAACAAAATTAATTACCGATTTACCACCTTACAACATGACCCGCGTTCCACCCCGCCCCCCCGCCCCCCCCGCCCCCAACGCGGGGAGCTGTCGGAGCGCTTCCACTAATCATGTTTGAAATCCGATTATGCCGCTTTCACACATTTGAAATGCAGGGAGGCGAGCTGGGCAGATAGTGAATGAGCGTGCTTCAGAAATATCTATTACCCTATTAAAATGGGCTGGGGTGAGAGCGGTAATTATTTGCGACTAGTGTCTGGAATGATAAATGGTGTGGTGGCTTTGCTCAGCCCCCAACATACCATTTGTCTCTGGTAGGCTGTGGGTCTGTATCCATCAGCGCTCTCCGAACCCTTCATCACCTGACCCCAGTCTAACCGGGAGTGTGTTCAGTGACTGATAGTCTGACTGATAGTGTGTGCGAGTGTTCCTTGAGGCAAAGTCCTCCTCGTTCAGACCTCCCATGGGGTTTGCCCGGACCGACAGTCACGGTGGTGAGGTGGAGGTTGAACGTACGCGGCTCGCTGGAGACGGTGGGTGCAGGTCACGTGGACCTTAATGAAGAGGCTGTGATTCCTCATTGATTAAAAGAGCTCTCCCAGGGCTGTGTCTGCATCCACCACGCTAATATGGAATCTCATTTGCTGATCTTATTAAGCGATAACTGATGACTCATGACAATGACCGTGCGTGAGATGGCTGTGTGTGATGTCATCCTCTGTTACGAGAGGAGGATCAAATCATTAGGGGATTAAACCACCTTAGCCAGCACCGATGCCCTCTGGCATGCTCTTGTGACCGGCTTTGGCCGATCCCGAGAACTGCAACACCGTGGCGACATACCCAACGGCCCTCCGTTCTTACGTCGTAAACTGAACCGAGTCGTCTTGGCCGCGTGTGCGTTCCTCTTTTAACGGAAGGACAACAGTGACTAATGGTGTCATTAAACTCACATACCTGCAGGAGCCTCTGTGGTAAATGAGCGCTGGGGCTTAACGACGGCGTGCTCTCGAGCTACGCTAAATCATTTCCCGGAGAGGTAGGAATATTCGGCCCACCAGACGGTCGGGGCCCCCGCCGCAGAGACAGCCAGCAGAGGTGGATGTCTGCGTGAGCGTTAATGTGGAGGCCCCGTGTGAGGCACACTCCACCTTTTAATAAGGGGGTTTGGGAGCGGCAGGCTAGGCTGCTGGTGGTGCGCTAATTCGGGAAGCTCGCTGACAGGGTAGACAGAGTAGGCAGGGTGCGAGGGGGGGGGGTTCCTTGTCTGTTGGACGTGGCGCCCTGGTATGTCATCGCGCAGCGGTGATTTGAGAAATTTACTGTAGCAGAAGATCGCTCACAGCGGCACCCATGAGACAGTTCGAACCAACGGTGGAGAAAGATAGAGACGTCTACGGACGGTGGGTGAGGGACTGAGAGGGAGAGAGCGTGGGAGTGAGAGAGAGAGAGAGAGAAAGAGAGAGAGAGAGAGAGAGAGAGAGAGAGAGAGGGAGAGAGAGAGAGACAGACATAGAATAATGCAGAAAAACAGGCCGAGAGAAATCGAGAGAAAGAGAGATTATTAGCGGCAGTCATTTCTAAGCAGTGAACCCAGCGCACAGGTGAAGCAGCCTGCCACTGATCCACAGTGTAACGGAGGCATGCTCGAAGAGGAGGACGCCATCCTGGCGTGTCAAAGATCAACTCGCGCCACCGCCACAGACGCACGGCTGCCAGGGCTGCTCCCCGCTTCTCCGGCCCGAAGGCCCCGGATGCGCTCTCAGCGGCCAGTCACGTCTCCGCTGATGACGGCGAGGGCACCGCGGTGCACGTCCAGCGGAACGCCCGCCGCGCGCCTCGCCGGCCACCAGACAGATGCTTCCCATCCTCCGGAATCACCACTAGGGGGGGAGCAGACGCCCCCCTCCCCCACACCACCTCCATACCCACCCCTTGACGGCGAGGCAATAACCTGTTCGCCACGAGGAGACTGATTGAAATCAGCTTTATGAGGAGCCATGCTGCATCTGTTCCTGGCTACCCACTGGCCGTGCCGAGTGTATGTTTGTGCTCCGGGTAAATTGACACATTAAGTTTTAATTAGCGCGCATCCATCCGGTCTCCCGGAACACCTGCTACAATTTAGGGAGCGAGTCATCTGTGAATGCAACGCGGCTAATAAGCGAACGATATTTGAACCTGGGGTGGGGCAGGAGACGGGGGTGGAGTGTGTGTGTGAGTGTGTGTCTGAGTCGGAGTGTGTGTGTGTGTGTGTGTGAAAGGCTGATGGCTGACGAACGGAGAGTGGCGTTCGTGTGTGTGTGTGTGTGTGTGTGTGTGTGCGTGTGTCTGTGTGTGGTAGGGCATGGTTTTCGGGAGATGGGAGGAGTGGGCGTACCGTTTGGCCGTGTCCAGCGCTGGGCGTCAGCCTCACTTGGGTCTCCCACAGCTGCTGGGTGGCGGCGTCCCTGGCCTGGACCGCCAGCGGCGACGGCCCCAGGTCGGCGAGGCGGAGGCTCCTGGCGGCGTAGACCACGCCGTCTGACTCTATCCGGAAGTCGGACGGGCTGCTGCTCTCCATCCTCACCTGGCCGCCTCTGCCACAGTCCACAAACAGCACTGCAGGAGAGAGAGGGGAGAACGATTGAGAAACGAAGCCGAGAGGGACGTGACTGACAGACAGGCAGGCAGACGGACGCACGGACGGACAGACGGGCAGCACTCACAGGCTGTGAGGTTCAGTCCATAAATGTTCTCCAATTCCTCCTAAACTCATACATAATTTATTGCCATCTGCGCCCCAAAGGTATTGCTCCAAACAGGTGCGATGGAAGGGAAGACGGAGAGAGAGAGAAGGGGAGAGGGAAAAGAAAGAGGAAGAGGGAGATGGAGGAATAGAGTGAGAGAGAGAGAGAGTGAGAGAGAGAGAGAGAGAGAGAGAGAGAGAGAGAGAGAGAGAGAGAGAGACAGAGAGAATGAAACAACAGCAGAAGGTGTGCACTCTCCTGCTTCTCTTCTGAAGGGCACTTGCTGAATCACAACTAAGAAACCAGAAAACTGCCAAAACATTGAATTTAAAAGCTTATGTGCCAATTAGGCTGATCGTAAATGCACTGTTGAGTCTCAGTAAACAGAAATATCACCTCAAATAAACAAGAAATTATTATTGAAACTGAATCAGCTTTTCTTTACTCTTTCACCGTAAGTCGCTTCAAGCCTTCCTTTCCCCTAATGACAAACAAACATGCTTTCTGTGGATGACTACCAATTCTAACCCCAGAGGCAGAAGTGTGTGATGTTTATTTCATCACTGTGTGTACATAGACACACAAGGACACACACACACACGCAGTATCACTCACACGCACATGCGTGTGCAGACAGGTGGCTCATGGGAGCTTGAGTTCACAGTCCCTGAGCGGTTTTGCAAGCAGTAGTACAGACGCTGGTTCATGATGCAGGTGAGTGACAGTGCATACCTGGCGCACACACACACACACACACACACACACACACACACACACACACACACACACACACACAGCGACATCCTCCGCTGCCTATCCCCCTCAGTGCCAGCGTGCTCACATGATGACGGTACAAAACACAAAGCGAAACATGGAGGACGCCGAAGCTCCTGGAGGCTGGGAAGATCAGACGTTCAGATAGATCATATCTGTGGAGGCTGCGCTGGTGCCGCTCTGAATTATTAAACCTGACGCAGAATTACTAAACAAAGGCCTTGAAGGGGCCCATCTGATCTTCCTTTGTCTTGCTACCAGGTTATCCCACCGCCAGCCCCTGAGGGTCCAGGGTGGTGAGGGAGCTGAACCAAGCCGGGCTCTGAGCAGGAACTGAAAGGGTTAACCCTTGGACCTAATTCCGTCTCATGGAATGAGATAGGCTAACACACGCACTCACACAATTACGCCGACGCACATAAACACACACATCATGGAGCACTTTAGGACCTACTAATAACATGAGGATGGTGAGAATGAATGACTCTAAACATAGCAGGGTGCAGCTTTCTGCTGGCTTGCATCCAGATTTTCTCGGCGCAAAGATAAATACCTGTTCTTTTCATTGTGCAACATAAAGCATAGTGGCTAAAGGCAGCGCAGCAAGAAAGGGACCACCAATCTTCCTCCCCACAGACAACGTTTGAAAAGATGTGAAAATGGAGAAAGCAACAAGGTGGCAAAATGCATTTACTGACGCGGGGTATTGAAGCAAAAGAGCCACCTCGATGTAGGGTACGAAAAATAGCCCACTTTGCTCATGAGGTATAAAAAAAAGAGGAACGGGCGAGTGGAGGGGCGCGCGCCGTGAGCGAGCCGAAACGTAACGTCAGTCCACAAGTTACCGTGTTGAATGATGGAGGGGGGGAGGCTGAGCTTTCAACTCAGTCAGACCCTTAGGAGAGAAGGTCTCTGAGGAGGTTGGAGTCTGGTTTAATGGTCGTGTGCGGGAGTCTGAGTCTGGTCGGAGAACAAAACCAGGAAACACCAGTCCATACCACCTGAGGACAGCCATTCATCTAATATTGATGAAAAGCACACAAAGGTCTCTCAGTCACCTGCTCGGTTCTGGAGATAAGTAAACATTTTCTTTAATGAAGATTTACAGAACTCAGCGGATGTGTCCTCACTGCCTATTTGCTGGAACACACTTTGTATTGACCAGCCATGCACAGCACTTTGTTCAAGCAAACCTCATCCAATTAATTTTTCTCTCTCTTCCTTTTTTTTCCTTCCCCTTCTCTCGGGTCGTTCATTTGGCCCGGCAAAGCCAACTTCAGAGGCGTCTATGACCTTAGGCAGCTGAAGGTGTTTCCTTTACGGCAGTCGCCTGTAAAATCAAAGGCCTCGAGCAATCACCTCACTGGCCAGCACCCTGCTGATGCTGAGGTACAGAGGCAGAATACAGAGCCAAGTGTCAAAACGTCTTAGCTCACCCTGACAGCTGCTCAGCGTCTGCCGGGGAAGTGAGACAACGCACAACGTCAAAGGACGTGAGATGATGGGAGCGGAGCTCTCCTTAACAAGGCGCATCAACGAGTTTCTTATTTTTGAAATGTCATTGCAGTTGCCAAGGGGGAGGTCTAGATGTTTAGAGTAAACCGACGTTAAATACATTAGTTGGTGCTATTGTATGTTACTCATGGTGAGACTTGATGCAGGATTGCGCAAGTGTCAGGGATCCTTAAACACGATTAATGACATTTCAGATGTTCTTCAGAGTGGGAAGGTTTTGGCTTTTTAATGGCTTGGCTGGAAAGGTTAGGCTAATTACAGAAGAATCTTCATTGTCAGTAGTCAGTAGTACACATGGGTGTAAGGACCAGCAGCATGTGTGTGTGTATATGTGTGTGTGTGTCTCTATGTGTTTGTGTGTTTAACACCATCGGTGGACAGGATTCTAGTGTTTATTCCTGCGAGCCATCATGGCACGGGCTGCTTGTTGAGCTGAGCTCTCTTCAGCGTCGCCTCGCCTGGCTGGGATTTGGCCGTGGCTGTACCCCTGGGAGCCCCTTCAGCAGCCAGCCATCATGGCTAACGCCGCACACATTCCCAACAGGCAGCACAATTTCCAATGATAATGAATGGGGATGTCCAGCGTGCGCCTGTTCATTTATCACACATACTCTAGCAGCTCTCATAGCTGGACTGCAAGGTGCAGCGCGAGCACGGCTCGGAGCCAGGCCACTTGGAGTGATCTATATCTAGACGTATGGGCTCCCCAAGGTAAGGGGCTGAAAGAGATCTTCACTGCCACACCCTATCAGACATGTCGTCATGGACACAGAGATAAAGGTCTTTGGTTTGGACAGAAACGCCGATGCAGCAGAGTGGGGGGCTGCTGGGAGTTAAAAAAAAAGGAAACTGAAAAAAAGGGGAAAAAAACTAGACTGTCAGCAGGATGGCCGATCCAACTAATGCCCTGCACCGGAGCCCAACATTACCTCCAATTCAACAAACCCATTCACAGCTTAGAACACACACACCACCCCCCTCACCATCTCCAGCCCACCCTCTGTCCCACCCCCTCTACCCGCTGACCAGCAACACAAAAAACCCAGCTAACCAGCCCAAAGTACCCCTCTATTGTCTGCTACCACGTGATGACTCAGACAGAGAGAAAGAGAAACAAGAGAGAGAGAGAGAGAGGGGGGGTGGGGGGAATCATTTGCTTAATTTGCAACCGCCCCAACAAGAGTCACGAGACCAGTCCTTAAAAGATCCAAAACCAATCTACACACTTCCCCCCACTGTGACCAGGAGGAACCCCTATAGCCAGTCTGAGGTACTGCAGAGCGCAGAAACGATTGACAGTGGGTTGTAAGTGAG
This sequence comes from Retropinna semoni, assembly GCA_036025375.1. Taxonomy (NCBI): domain Eukaryota; kingdom Metazoa; phylum Chordata; class Actinopteri; order Osmeriformes; family Retropinnidae; genus Retropinna; species Retropinna semoni. The sequence goes on along the minus strand of JAVQJY010141624.1, from coordinate 6,788 downwards.
TAAAAGCTGAAGGTCCTTCAAATGTGCTGTAAATGTGCCAAGGGAGCCTTGTCATGAGGTATCTACCTGATATTGCCATCATTGATCTCTGGGAACTGATGTCACTGACAGGCGTGAAATACTTCGCATAGGTGTTTTATCAGTAGCCTGGCAGAAATGCAGACCCCAGCGAACGCCCCAGAGGCAATCCCATCGGGCAAATGCCAGGACGCCCCTGACAAAATGCATTATTCAGAACCACAGATAAGTGAATCTAGTTCACACTGTACAGTGGCCTGAATTGACTATGAGACAATGCTATATAGAGCGTAGGCTCTAAATGAAGGTGCACAGTGAAACACCCGTGTGAATCCTGTAGTGTGAAACAACTTTAACAGAGGTTGGAATTTGGAACATTAATCAACAACAGTGACACATTCTGCATGGCAGACTTCTGAGATAAGAGTGTACAATTGACGAAGTGTTCATCGTGAAGTAAAACCCTAACCCCCCATTGTGTCCAGTGTAGTCAGAAAATGTATCTTTTGTAATAACCTCTCAGTTCCATAATTGGCCACTTACTGCATAGCCGTCTAAAAGCGTGCCATGCTAATGCATATAAAGAATCATAGCTGGATACCACTCATAATTTTGCATGTATTTTATTTTGTCTTTAGGTGGTGTTTAAGCTTTTAGAGGAAATTCATATGCAAGAACCTCCAGGGTAATATTTAATATGTGCCATTTCACTGCATGTTGACTCCTTCATTTTGTAGCAAAGAGGCCTTGGCAGTTACATCCTTGTCTTCAGTCAAGGGGAAACTCTTCAGAGAAAGTAAACTGTTTACAGTTGGAGTCTGGATCTAGGGGATGATGATGGAGCTAGGGCCCCTTGAAGGCCTTTCAGAACTGCCGAGCACTTCAAATGCCTCCAAAGAGAGCCATGCATTTGAGGATGTCTAAAATATGTAAGGGATTTGCATTAAAAGGATCATACTGTATTTAAGGATTGTCTTCACTCAGGTCTCACCCAGGAGCAGCCTGGTTGGAATAAGGCTAGGTGAATATATAAGGATGCTGCTTGTTATTCCTGGTTAATGGCGATGACCAGCTCCTGCTGTGTAGCTTATGTATGCCACCAGAGCTCTCCCCTTGTCGCTGCTCGATTAAGGAAAATGAACTCACAGCAATATTTTTCATTGAAGTAACCATCCCTTATCATGAACACCCACGCGGGCGTAAAAACACACAAAAAAACACAGGCACCACGGACATCGCAGATGCATTAAGCCATGCTCTACCTCAGATTTTATCCAGCTACAGGCTTTCCTGATATGCTAAACACGCCCCCTGAGGGGAAGAGGAATAGGCTATTGCCGGAAAAAGAAATTCTCTAATGTCCCTGTTCCTTTCTTTTGACACTTAACATTTCTCTCACATCGCATGACCATTTGCTCTCCCTTGGGGCAGCTGGCCTGTCTCGCTGGCAGTCATTGTATTTGGGGAACTATAACAAGGTAAGCAGATCGACTCCCCGCCACAATCTACAGTCACCTACGTTTCCTTCCGAGGGCAAGCTCTTCCCCCCATTAGCGTACAAAGGCACTGTGCTCTGAATAAGCACGTCGGCTGCTGGCTGAGAAATTAGCCTCAGTTTTCTGCTCTGGTTTATCATGGGGGTCTCACTCTGGAGGCTAGCAAGCATTGTCTGTACATGAATTGCAAGCATGTTACCTGCTGCGCTATGACGTAATATAACAGTGGCTCGCCGATACTAATTTGCTGCGGCCGTCTCTCTTGAGCTGGTGACTGGTGTGTAGAAAAAGGCTTCTCAATTTAGGAGCAGGGATCTCATCTCTCTACACAATATCTGGCTGTAGCCGGGTACTGATTTAGCAATGCTTAGTTTGATTTAGCCTCTGCAACCTCACTGGGTTACAACTAGAGCGGGAAACAGAGATATCCGATTCTGTCTGTCGTCTTTGTTGGCTAAATGAAACGATTCTTGTGTGTGTTTTTTCATGTGCCACGATAGCCTAGCATTGTGTGGATTACTGTGTCATTGGAGCCAAGAGCTGATAAGGCTAAGCTACATCCTTCTGCACTTATCTGCACATAGCTAGTGGGATTTTGTTCCGTGAGCTATCAGGACCACAGCTTGATACAGAGGCTTTAGTAGGGTATTAAACTGACCACATTACACAGGTGTCAAATACTCTCAAACTCTTGGTAAATGCTACTCCCTCAAACAACGGACAGGTGAGAGACCTGGTTAGCATCCCAGTCACCTGATCATTGCTCATTTCAACCGCTAAAGCAACCAACTTCAGCGGTAACAGCCACTAGCTATAAGGAGTTTCACATTCTCTTTTTCTCTGAGATCAAAGCAAGGGTAATTGATAAGTATTTCTTTGAAGAATTTAATTGGTCATTTTGTACTGTTGAAGCTAATGGGACTAAGTGAGAGGTTGTGTTTGTTCATGTTAAACCACTGGAGCTTCTTCTCCTCCCTGTGTCTAGCTCTAGGGGGAACCGCCCAATCGAGTCAGGCCTGCCCACCTAAATCAACGCCATTAGAAAGTGAGGCGTACATCTTTGTGTCCATAACAACCCTCTTTTAACTCTCCCGGTAAAGGTCACAGAGGCTTTAATTGCAATGGCTCCCCTCGTTCGCTTTTTAACAGCTGGCATTGCTCACTCTGTCCAATCTGAGCTGCCTGTGATGACAGGGAAAGGGAGGGATGAACACAAGAGGAGGGCATGAGAAAGCAATCTGTGTGAGGTTGAAGGGGCCAGGAGGGGGTCCGGGATCTTGAGACTGCCTTTTACAGAATCAGATTGTGAATAATAAGCCATTCCAAGATATGGGCCCAGAGCTTCTTGCTGCACTATGTGCAGTCGAGGGGGTTTTGTTTTTTCTTTACCCTGTGGCCACGCTGTGTAGCAAAATGCATTTGGGAAATGTTTCACCGCCTTTTGCATCCACTCCAACTGTGCCACAGTACTGTACGAAGCCATTACCCCTGGCACTTCAGATCTGACATGAGAAAACATCGACACCTTACAAACACGAGTAGGTGACAAAAAATCCTGGACCAAGTACAGAGCTGCAGTGGCACAACTGAACTCAACATTTTCAGAGAGTGAAAGGTATTAGGCAATAGCGGTAACATTACATGGAACGACAGTTCTATAGGTTTAGGTTCAAACTGGGTTTCTGTTAGCCTGGGGGAATGTGGCATGAGACCGAGACCAACCTTATGAAAGCCCTCTGCTATAGGAGTGCACCTCAAGCACAGCTTCTCAAATTTCACCACTATCGACATCCAAGAAGAAAGCCTTGCCATAAAAAGGCAGCTATCAACCTTGCCATCTTCAGATGATCATTTGGATCTCTTGGTCCCGCCAAGCTAAAGAGAACATGCTGTATTTATTTGAGACTGGATCACGAGGGCTGGGCTCTAAACTGCCTGAGTGCAACCTGTAATGGGGCATTAGCCTGGTCTTTTGATCTCAGAACCACAGCTTCAAAGTCGTTTTTTTCACCCCCTTGATCATTTCTGTCAGGAGAGCGTCATAAAAAAATGGCAAAGGGAGACAGAGTAGGTCTATGACCGTGGAGTGATCCTCGGAGGGGCGTGTTGTCGGGGGCGTGGACCAGTTTTTATGGCCCCCGCTGAAAGATACCTGTCGCCAGGCTGTTCCTCACAGCAGGCCTGGTTGGTCTCTGGGTTCCGCTAGAGTTCCCCGACAACAGAAACACAGACTACCACAGACTACCGCACCACCTACCCGTAGCGCCATGTTCTCCCTCCCTTCCTTCCCCCCTCTGGAACACAGGGTCATTATCCTACAAGTTCAGGACAGAAACGGAACATTTGACTCCAGCCGCCTCGGCAGTGTCAAACCGGGTCTCAACCGTTGACGGGTCCTGCTTCTGCACTACCCTCTCATTGTCTCCCAGTTTGGTAAACACTATTCATCACCATTCTGAGCCGACGGGGCGATTGGCTGGCCGGCCCCTGTCCACCATTGCGTGACCCCTGGCAACTCATTAGAATATAAAGAGACCGAGATCTGTTTATTAAGAGCACTCTGAAACGCTATGGACCAACAATCAATCTCATTCCTGCCGCTAATCGGGGCATTCAAACAAACACTCCGTTCCATTGTTTGGATTCAGTATCGACAGCTTGTGGCTGAGATCAGGTCGGATCAATATGTCTGCAGGCAGGAAGGCTTGTACGTCTGCATGAAGAAGGTAACGTTGTCATCAATTTAATTGAAATGTCCGGTGCTACTTCTAGCAGTGGTGTGAGTAGGAGAGATCGGCCACATCTACAAGCCCAACCAGACACAATTTGCATCGCAGAACATTCAAATGACCTCTCGACAGCATGCGAGGGGGGGGGGCAGAGAGGAGCAATCAGCATTTCTCTTCAGTGAGCTTTTGAATTGAGTTTGAATAGGGTTTTAAAAATTGCTATCACCATGTTCACTCAATGCGGTTCAAAACAACAGCACATGTGTGGTCGCTGCCTGCTGTCACGTTCTGATACATCACCTTTTAGCTGCTTGTCACTGGCGAGATTTACTTGACAGTGAAATCAGTAAAGATTTCAATACCGAAATCAGTGAAGTCAATGCTGAAATCAGTACAGATTTCATTGGCTGTGAAATGTTTGTGAAAATACATTCAAATTGAGCTATCAATCAGTTATATGGCAGTTATACACTGTGTTGTTTTATGACTATAATTAAGGTTAATGAATCATTTAAAAGACATCAATGTTAAGCCTCTGCACCGACATAAAAGGTTGGACTACCGAAGTTCACACACATTCAAAGACTCAACAACCACATCATTGCTAAGCCCTTAAAATATTGATTTGTCAGGAACAAAAGCCATGTGAATTGTAAGGTAATTAGACAAAGATATTTCCCCGAAGCTCGGTGGACAGGAAGCCATGTATGCTTCATACATTTTTATAAAATGAACATACCTGTACAGTGTGCCGTGATTAAAATCAAATTGTCTATTGTCACACGCCACCGCTCGACAAGCAGTTCATTAGGCGCTCCTCGGAGCCAACTCCAGCCACCGCAAATAATAACCATCACATGTGACAGAGGGGCCACGCGTTGGTGCCCTGCAATCCCACGCATGTGACAGAGGGGCCACGCGTTGGTGCCCTGCAATCCCACGCATGTGACATGCTTGCATATCTACACTTTGCAGGCCTTCATGTTGCAAAAAAAAAGCCAGTCTCTCAGTTGCTTTTTTTTTGTCTGATGATAATAATTAGGCTATAGGAAGCGCCTTAATCCTCTGATGGTTTCTCATTTAGTAGAAAACCTCGTTTTTGTTCCACACCCCTAACATTAAATGTCCACCGTTTCTGGGTGCACTTGCAGCGCTCCACCTTGGCGGAAACGCTGTGTGAAGACCAGGGCTCTGTAACAGGACAGTGTGAGTATTCCTGGTGTACAGGCACTAGTTCCTGCTCTATGTGCCATATGTGATTGGGAGAGTGTGTGGAGGTACAGGCAGCCTGGAGAACACCATGACACTGTACTGAGTCTCTTTTAATCATGAAGGATAAACTGTAGTTTAAAAGATCTCCAAAAGCGCCTCATGATTTTTAATTCATTTGTTGGCCTAATTTAGCACGAAGAAATGCTTAATGAAGAAGGCTACTTTGCTCGGCGCTTACACTAGAAATGACACTTGCGCCTGCTTTGCATAGTCCTCCTGTCGATCAGGGCCATGCAAATGACTAGCTCAGGTAAAGACTGGTATGGTCCACTGCATCCAATTACAAAGCTAACCACACACACAAACACAATCACACAGATGCACACACATGCTTTCTCTCTCACAATCCCTTCCGCCTACACATTCAGTAATGAGAACTACTCATGGTGTTTAACTGCACATGGTAAAAAAAAAAGGCAGATACACAAGACAAAACTTGTGAATGCTTTTAGCAGAATAAAATGTCGATGGGAGGGCGAGGTTTCCGCTCCTGTAAGGGATGTGTGAGGTGTTTGTGTTATAATGTCTCCACCTTTACAAGCGTACAGCTCAAGAGCTGAGAAAAAAGACACAGGAAGCAGGAACAAAGCCTTAAGCCTAGTCTGTGTGTGTGTGTGTGTGTGTGTGTGTGTGTGTGTGTGTGTGTGTGCGCGCGCGCGCGTGTGTGTGCGCGCGTGTGTGTATGTGTGTGTGTTTAGGTTTAGACACTAGATAGGCAGGTGAGCTGCTCCATCCTGGGATGACGGTGGGCGAAGGGGGCGAGGGGGGCGAGTCAGGGCCGCATCCTCAAACCTCTTTGGGTGGGAGATGAAGCGGGAGACGAAGGAAGGTGAGGCTGACAGTCTGTGGAGGAGCCTATTCCCCAGCGGGCTGGAGACTGGCCCGGGCCCACTTTACTCTGATTCTCTCACTCTCAGAGAGCAAGCACACACACACACACACACACACACACGCACGCACGCACGCACGCACGCACGCACGCACGCACGCACGTACGCCTCAGCCGAATGGGCAAACAAGGTGGCAAGCATCCTGTCACTTCCGGTTTGAATGTTCACCCCAACGTACTCTCACACATGGACATCTCTGTACTTCTCAAATAAAATGAAGGTGTACTCCACAATTAAGGTACACCCACCTACTGTACACACCCAGTACCACCCTCCCCCATCACTATACCCACCTACTGTACACACCCAGTACCACCCTCCCCCATCACTATACCCACCTACTGTACACACCCAGTACCACCCTCCCCCATCACTATACCCAC